>CABFWO010004693.1:0-59966 GCA_902155825.1 Timema genevievae
TTTTTTAAGAAGTAATTACTCTCAGTCTAACACCGAGTTTAGTAAAGTGAGTAAAATTGTTGACAGTAGAAGTATATGAAAAAATACTCTTAACTTTATTCAAATATGGTTTTAATCAGCGCTATAGTTATTAAGTGTTTTGTGTAAAAATTATCTACTAAAATTTAAAGAAAAAAGTTCTGTTTATGTAGTTTGGACAGGCTTGAGACAGAAAGTAGTTCCTAAAATAACCGCAAGGTGTTATCACCGCATAAGCAAAGGCGTAGAAAAGGAAAGATCAGGGAGCAGGGGCTCCATACTCCTCTGGAATTGTATTGATCTCTTCCCACCTAGGGTGGCTCGATCCATTATATGTAAACAAACTTTTATTGGCTAAATGTATCGTAACATTTTCTAGCAGACCTCTATTCATAGAAAAGATTATCTTTTACAACCTTAGACATAAATGATACCTTTAAAGAATAAAACAGCAATAAATAAGCTCATTTCTTATAGAAAGTCCAAATTATGGCTAATAGGGACAGATTTATTTAGTATTATTTGTAGTAAAATATTAATATATGTTTATTGGAACTACCATCTTCATTCATACCTTTAAAATATATTGAGAATGATACAAACCATATTATTAAATAAAGGAGTGGCCTTCCTTTCTATATCCACCAAGTTTCTTTGCAACTACACTATTGGATACATTAGAGAGGTATTTTCAATGGGTCTTTTTTTAAAACTATTTCCAAGTGAATGCCCATATTTTCATGTAAAAGTCACACTTAATCTTGTATGTTGAGATTAGCTTATACAAACTACGGATAGTACGGTTATTAATGTACGTAACCGTAAATACAAATCAAACATATCAGTTAAAAATGCACATCACAATACTATCCTATTATTGTTTATGAAGATAATACTACTCTCCACCCTTATTATTATTATTAAAAAAAAACACCCTTTATTTATCCCACTGACATATTTACAAGAGCTTATCACTTTTTCGATTAATTTTTTACTTGTAAAGTAATTTAAAGTGTGTATATTTTAAATAAATTAAATCAACTTGTAGGCAATCAATACTTCCGTAAAAACATTTAGTACTCAATTGTGAACGAAAGAGTATGGTATTATAATTGGTGCTGCTACAAAACTTTGTTTCTACATATTCCAAGATTAGAAAATATAGTGTTGCAGGGGTGACCAGCCTGCTTTAAGCTAATAGATTACTTTCTCATGAGAGCGGGATTGTTTTTAAATTCACAATTTTTGTTTAATTTAATATGGCTCAAAAACGTAGAAGTAACTCTAAACCAGTTAAGGTTAGTTTTCTCTGGAATTAAATGTTTTTAAAAGTTATTTAAATCACTCGCAACAGAAAGTTGATAATGGCTTTTGTGAGGGCACACTAATTACATTATTTTCCTTGTCCTTGCTTGTTGTAAGAGATAGGATAGGGGGATATGTTATACCCAAACCCCACTGTTTTTGTGCTATTTAACGTTAACTATATATTTCCCAAGCTAAGGTGAAATAATGATTAAAACCAGCAAACAACTTCGATTTTCACATTAAATTAGTGATATGATGTATGAGGAGAAAGAATAAATAATTTTGAATATTAACATCACAACTATTTTTAATCTAACCACAAAATTAACACACAGACCTACATTTAGCTTACTTTAAAATATAACTCAGCTAGTTAATTCTGTCATCTTTCAATTACTTAAAAAAAGAAGAAAAAAGTACCGCATCTATATAACTAAACCGTTCAGGTTATAAGCTTATCTTTTAATTAAATGTTACCCGCCTTGGTGGCGTAGTTGGCTAACGCGCTAGTCGTGTTGAGCCCGACTGCCGAGGACGGGGAGATCGAGGTTCGAATCTCGGTCGGGTGAACTGGGGGTGGTTTTTCCTCAATGGTTTTCCACCCTCCCTCCACGCAAATGCGGGTTCACTTCCTCTATTCAACCTTCCCAATTCTTAATCCATTAGGGTAATTAGTACTTAAGCGTATAACCCGAACGGGTAGTAGGACGTGGTGCTAATAGTAATAATAATAATAATAATGATAATAATAAGACAATATGATTTATATATTCACTATTATGATACTTTCCTAACCTTGCTTAACCTAGCCTTTAATGTATTAATAAATTAGATTTTTAATTTTTTATAGATAAAATAAACTGTTATTAAATGTAATTTTTCCAATAATTATTCATGAATGGACACACTATCCGATGACTTCATAGCCATTTTAGAACACTGGATCACAAGGTATTTCACATTCCACAAGTGATTTGGGTGATTTGTTGTAGAGATTTGTTTGGATGTAATTTTTTTAAAGTTTTCAAAATTTAGAAATCCTGGTTTAACTCAATTCACCATACTCTTGTGTATCTAAAAAAAGTGAATAAAATATTGAAATATTATACCACAACAAAGTAAAATGGGACAGATAAAGCACACCATTATCTAACAAAGTAGGTCTACCAAAAATATTATCGCAATGAATTATTAACATGATGTTCCACATTTTACCTTTACTTAGTATATATTATATTGTTTGTTGAAATGTAAACAATTTGTGGAATTACTTTTTATGCTAGCCTTAGCATACCTTTTGGTTGATATTTTCTGGTCTTTGCTCAGTTTATTACTTTTCATAGTCGTTTAGGGGATTAGATTAAATAAATAATTTATGTTTAGTTGAAATGTTGCATTAAGACACCAGCACATGTTTGAGACTGACGGAAGGTGTGAGGAAGTCGGATGACATTTATTTGGTTGGTGCAACTTAATGGCATCGGAAAGGTTAGGCCTATTTATCAGGTGCCTCTCGGATCTTCACATCTTACAAGGCTTATGTTAGGGCTAATTCACATGTCGGCACCAAAATGTGTCTTTGTATAGGCCTATTATACGCAGACACACGCTGTCAATGTTTGCGCAAGAAGTTTTATGTCAATGAAACAAAACACATTTAAGATTAAAAAAATATCAGAAACAATTATTTAAAACAAACTTTTCTTAGTTAAAATAAATTATGAATTTCCACTGTAGGTTTGTCAAATGGATAGTGAGTCAAAGGAACATATGACTAGCATCGGCACAAACTCGTCAAGTGGGGCTAAGTTATAGTAGGTTTCTCAAAGGAAGGGACTTTTAGAAAATAATAACATACCTATATATATATATATATATATAATTGGTCAACATTGATAACACCTGCTTCAGTGGCCTCATGATATAAGCCCCTACTCTTGCAACAGACTAGACTGCTGATGAAGAGGAAATTGGGGTTTGATCCAGGTTGACTGTATTAAGGGTGGTTTTTCCTAATTAGTTTCCTACTCTATCTCTTGCTCTCTCTCTTTATGTAAATGAATGTACACTTCCTCTAAAGTAAACCTTACTCATCCCTAACTCATCAGTTAATTAATACAAGAGTGTATAATCCTAATGGTTACATACCTAGTAAGATGCGGGGCTAAATCCATTGATAACATTCTACTTCATTATTAGTATTATTTCATAGGTAGGTTATTAATTGTAAACTACTATCTATGAAAAATGACACTTTCAAATCACATGACTTGATATCCATACATGTTTTTTTAGCACCGCATCTGACTATTTGTTTTGGTTATAGGCCCCTATGATTATACATACTATACTAACACTAAGGTAGGTATTTAATAGCCAATTCTAAGGATTATGGATGAGGAGTGTGGTTTTAAATAGAGTGCATCAGTGTTCTTACCCGTCCAAATGGAGATATTTAAACCTCGATCGGGAACAAATCAATGCAGACTACTATTATTGCTAGCCCCAGACATATGGTAGGTCACAAGACACCACTGCTCTTGAATGTAATAAGGTAAATAAAACTACTACTGTAAATAGTGGCACACTTTTAATTCAGTGCTAAGAGTTTCTAAAGCTCTAACTTTAGATACAGGCAACTTACTACTCTATGGCACTAGGAACTCAAAAGTTTATTGCCACACTTACAAAAGTACGTCATCTAGAGTCTGTTCATGATAGGTTTTTACCTGGATGACAGTTGAAAAATCAAATGTTTAGGTTTTGGGTTGCCAACACTTATAAATATCACTGTTTTGTTATAAATGTTGGTAAGTTTTTAATTACCTGATATATTTTACATTTAAAATAATGTAAACTTAAGTTTTCTTATACAATTTCATTACTTTTAATAATCTCTTTTTATCCAACTCAAAACAATATTTTAAACATAATTAAAAGTATTACTCTTCGTTTTGGAACATTATTAACTGTCTAATATAGTGCATACATCAATACCTTTTAATACAAGCATCGTATTTACTTGGAAAATAGAAAATACTTGTCTTTTTTTATTTATAGTAAATTATTTAATCGTATTTCAAAATATTTAACTTAATACAATATTTTTTATCCATTACATGGGTGCATCATTGTAAAAAACTTGTTTCCGTCACGTTTAATCACATGGTTTAAGTTCGTCAGTCACTATTTTTAAGCTATTTTCATAAGATCTTTTGTGGAAGTGCTGTGAATAGTAATTTTTTTTAAGTGGAATAAAACGATAAATAAGCATTGTGTCCGATATCTAATAAATATATAAATAATATTGGTATAAATTACTTTGGTTAACTAACACACTCATATATTACCATCTGTTTTCATTACAGTTATTCAAAGTGATAAATGTCAGCTGTTGGCTTAGGGATATATTAGGGAATATTTCTAGTACTTTTTGAGTGGTCATCCAAGTAAACTAAGGTTGTGAATAAATTATCTCTAGATTGATCTAGTTTTATCCAGTCCACCTTATTATACACCATCTCCATTCAGCTCCATTCTAATAATACCCTTCCATCTGTGTCTAGGTCTTCTCAATGGTTTCTTCCCGTTGGGTTTACCAGTCAATACCCCGAACAAAGTTCTAGAACTATATAGAATCTAGAATTACACTAACAAAATATTTCAGCAAACACTCTTACTGAATGACATGACATTTTACTTTGGTTTAGTTAACTTAAGCTACAAACATTTTCCCCCAACATTATGGAGGAACTTGGATCTTTTCAGCTTTGAATCTTGGTTTGGGATTAAGGGCAGTATTCAAGAATGAGTGTGAGTGCTGTTTGAGTGGTAGTGTAGTGTTAGGGTAATATACAATAATGAGTCTGAATGCTATTTGAGTGTTAGTGTAGAGTTAGTGGAGTTTTGCTGTCCAGCCCTAACTCACGACTGACAACATTTCTTGTTTAAATGACCTTGCAAGTCTCTTCACAGTGTAAATTTTAGCACTAAGACTACACTACACTAACATTCAAATACCACACATCCTGATTCTTGCATAGTGTACCAACTAAAGTCTACTAAAAGCTTAAAGGAAATAGAAACAGCTAATCTACTAATTAAATCCCAATTGATAAATACTAATTTATTTAGTTTACTTATTTAAGTATGTACTCATGTAAGTGTATTTTGGAGTTGCTATAGTCTATATTCTTTCAACGATATAGAATTGTTCCTTATTTTCCTGTTTGTTTCAGTGCTGGGACAAATGTATGGAGAGTTTTATCAGTAAATCAAATCTTCCAACTACTTCTCCTGAATCGTCACCAGAGAGAAAGAATCTGAGTATAACTTGGGATTCTTCCCAAAGTGATACAGAAGATGAAATAATAAGGAATTCGCAAGTTGACTTGCACTATCAGAAAGAGCGGTTATCAACTCAATTACATTTTAATGGTTGCAAAGTTGATTCAAGTAATGAAACATCTCTGGAAGTACAAGAAAGTTCACTCTATCATAATTTTTTCCGTAGTGATGTATTAAGTCTTGCTTCTTCGAGCATTAAAGTAGCTGGTGATTGTGAAGATACCAACCAGCCTTTTATAAAAAGTAATGATATCCAAGCATGTGTGGAGGATCGGGATTTTATAATGGACGCACATCATTGTGAAAGGGAAGTTTACAATACAAAAAAAATTCAAGTGACTAATCTAGAAGCTATCCCACTAAAACAATCACACAGTGCAGGTCAGCTTACGCCAGACAAAATAAAGCTACTCAAAGTTGGTACAACTAATTCCAACAAGGTGAGCGGTTGTATACTAGAGCAGGATGCTAAAAACAACTTTCCCTCATTTGACATACGTTCCAAATCACCTAATACATCCATTACTAAAACACATTTACCAACCGAGTCCTTCAATAACAGAAACTGCTCTTCATATCAAAGCGTAACGCCTCCATATTCCATGTTTCATGTGGACAGTAAAAGTGATCCTCTAAGGTCGCCACATTTTAGCACAAAAAAAAGAAGACGAACAAATTCCTGTGAATCGGCAGATAGTAATACTATTCTTAACAGAAGCTCACTTCATTCTAAGTCTCAAAATACATATTGTGAGCCATTACTTGATGCATGTGCATTAAAAGCACATTCACAATCAGAGGGTAGGCCTATTGAAGATATTTCATCATTGTCTCCAGTAATCTCACCAAAAGCAAGAAAAGCTGATCACACTCCCATAATTTCACCAGAATTAAGAAGTCAAATAATGCAACTTGTATCACTTCATAAGAAAACCTCTTCAGAGTGTGTATTCCCACGCAAGGACTCATTGGTTGTGTCTAGTTCATCAGTAGGAAAGTTGGATTCCGAAGTTAATGAGGTAAAGTCGGAAACACCCATAAAAGGATCAATCAATCAATCAGATACTGCCACATCAACAAAGTCTCCAATATTAAATAGGAAAATTTTATCAACACAGAAATCACATTTTGGAATTAAGTTGAAGGTATTTGATAAAACCTCGTCCACAGTCATTAATTCAAGTGAACCAACAAAGTTACCAGTGACGCCTCTAGACTATACAGGACTATCTAAATCACCAACTATTGGTGATAGAAGACAAAGTGCCCACCAGAAACTTAAAAGAAGTAAAAAAATATCAATTAAAAACTCATTTGCTTATGTGCCAATTAATTTACCAATTATAGACACTAATACTCAAAGCTTGGTGTACTACCCAGAAGAATCTACCCACTCCATGACACCAACCAAGCAATGGAAGTCTAAAACATCATTTCAATCTCCTATTGATTGTTGTAAGAGTCAGAAACATAGTCATTATTCAGAAACATGTTATAAAACAGAAGGACAGCTATGTGAGTCAGAAACATCAGCTATATTGTCATCATCTACAAACTCAAACTCTCAAAGCCTATTGCGTTATCCAAAACTCTGTGGCTATAAAAGTATACCCAATAAAATATTGGTCCCAGAAACGCCCGCAAAACTACCAATGGCCAGTTCTAAAAGACAAACTCATCATTATTCAGGAAAATATAGCCTGATAACCGCTAACAAAAAGTTAACAACCTCAACATCAAATACACCGAAAAATATTGGCTATAACCCACAAATTTCTACCAAACATGACGCCTTGAAGACACCAAAAAAAGACTCTGATTTCTCAAAAATGTGTGTATCTTCAAAGAACGCTGCCATACTAACTAAAAAGGTAAAAGCCAAAATGTTGACTTCAACTATCACTGGATCTAACAAGAAAATAAATAAAAAAACACCAAAACCGATGAATAAACTGCATTTCATTAGCCCTAATGTAAAAAGAGCCAACGAGCAAAAAGTTATTTCTAATCCACATAGTTATATTTGTTCTCTTTCCAAATGTGAAAATAAAGAATCAGATTCATCATTGGAAGAAAAAAGAGATGATCGAAATATGTCATTAGAAATTGGTCATCAAGTTAAAATGACTTCTCAACATGCCAAGCAAGATAAACTATGTGCCGAGTTTGAAAGTTTCAAACAACAACAAAAGTATGCGGGAAGTGTGGGAATTGAAGCTACGCCGATATCATCACAGGATTCAAGTTTTGTGTTACCTTTAGATTCACAATATAAATATATAAATCCAATGAACAAAGGTAGACTTTGTTTAGAATCTAGCCTGTGTACACAATCTGAAACATCAAAGCAGAATGAAATGCAATCCTGGCCTCCTGATGTTGATTGTAGTCAATCAGACATCTACAACAGAGATACAAGCTCACGAGAAAAACACACAACTTCAAGTAAAACAGAGAATGGCCAGTATTTACCACTCGAGTTAGACAATAATCCTGAGGCTTCCTTTCAAGCCTTCACTGCAAAAAGTTTCAGAAGGATGAACACAAAACAAAATACCAGTAAAGAACAACTAGTAGCAGTTGATTCAAGTATGGACAGACAAATAATAGATGAACAATTATTTGATAGTAAATTACCTAGTAAAGAATATTCAAACAACTCATCACATATGTTCCCAAACACTCCAAAGAGCTCAACTGCGTCCAAGGATACAAAGGAGACTGAGGCTGAGTTGATATTATCGACCTCCGTTGTGATTGAAAGTGTTTCGTCGCAAGATCTCAGCTCTACCCAGCAACAAATATCTCCAGTAGTGCAGGTAAACTTAAATAATATTCTATGGGTGTAGTCTAGAAGCCCCGGCTCTGGATTATTACTGAAACATGTGCTTGTTAAACCTGAGTTTCACAGGTTGAAAGTACAACATTACATGTTAAATTTCATTTATTTTATTATAATGATTGCTTTCTAGTGTATAGGTCCATCATTTATTTTTAATCCGGCTCTCTTTTAAGTTGATCTTTGTCAATCATAGAATGTTCTATTATTTTATTTTTGCTCTTTTGTAAGTCAAAATTGAAAACATTCTATTCATTAAATTTAGCAAGTAATCTAGTTAGTTTTCATCTTTAGAACGTTTAATATTTGGAAGTTTCAGTGTTTGATTTTTACAAATAAATTGCTGACTTTAACAATTTACCTGACCCGCTTTGGTGGCCGCACAGTCTAAGGCATTAATCTCACAGTAGACTAGACTGCCGAAGATGGGGAGATCAGGGTTTGATCCTGGTCGGGTGCACTTGAATGTTTTTCCATTCTCCCTCCACACCAAATGTGTGTGTATGTCCTCTAAATCAAACCTTCTTAATACCTAACACGTTAGCGTAGTCAGAACATAGTAAGATGTGGGGCTAAACATATTCACTGTTCTCCCCAGGGCACAGACTAATATATCCAGACACTCAGCCTCCAGGTTAAAATGGTGGCGCTCCTTCTGGCAGCTTGAGTCCTTCAATACTAGGATCGCTATGTTCAGTCTTATTATCATCCAGCACTGAGGGCACTTTTTGGCTGATTTCACTGACCGCTTGGCTAAAATTTGAGCTATTTGCGTAGTACCAATATTGTACTGCTCATTTATCCATGTCAATATTAAACTAGAGACGTGTCATTGGTGAAGCAAATGAAATACCCGGTCGTGTTTCTTGCTGTCTTTCCCTCCCTTCTTCTCGCTCTTACACTCTCATCTCTCTCTAATCACCAGCTGAGGTAGCGGTCAAAATGCTAGTCTAGACGAAAATTTCTTTCCTAACTTGTTTTGAGGGTGCGTTGGTTATTGTTTTAAATTCTAGTGTTGAATGGACCTAACTTCTTTTCTCTCACTCTCGTTTGTTTGTTCTTTAGATGAATCAACAACTGAGATGAAAGTTAGTCGTTCACAGCTCTTCTGTCTTTTCCGTTCATTCATTCATTCATCGTGTATTTTGTGTTATGCGAGCAAATTATAGTTTACCTCTAATCATTTAACATTACGATTGTAAGTAATGGTAATTACTAGTAAATGATAGCTTCCAAGCATTATTCATAATTCAAAGTAAAACAAGGAGATTTGGGCGAAGAAAAGTATGAGAGTTGTGCAGAGAAGGGGGTGAGGGTTGGTCGAGAAGTTGATGAGGGGTAGGTGGGGAAGGAATGATGGACAGGAAGGGAGGGGTAGGAGACTACCGTTAGCTTACGTAGCGGCAAGCTGAGTATTATAAGTCTGTAAGCTAGTGCACGACATAACATTTTGTGATCGGTTACACATGCAGTTTGTCTTGGTCTCAATACAGGTGCACGAATATAATAATATCATTAAAATAACATAACAACTTACAATGAGTAAGAAGTTAAAGCAGAAAACAACCCACTCTAAGTTTCTTTAAGAAATATGAAAGTGTGAAAACAACAGAGCCAGCTATTTCCGACAAGGACATTGCGGAGGCAGGTCCATCTCATGAAACTCAGTCTGGTTCAAATAGAAAATGTGCTTCTAAACATCGACTAACAGGTGTAAACAGTGATTGTTTCAAACATTTATTTGGTTGGTGGTAAAAGATAATGGAATGATGTGTTCCACATGTCTTGAATACGGAAAGAAACGACCCATAAACAAGGATATGACTTGGATGACAATACAGTACAAAGACTTTGATAAGAAACTTTAATTGACCACGATCAAAGTAAGTTACACATCGATTCCTGTTCGGATATAATTAAAAGCCGTGTTTTTGAAGAAACCAGACTAGGAAAAATTGAATGATCAGTTTCATTTTTAAATAAATTGCAGGGAGAGATCTATGTATTGGTTGGCAAATAACGAATTACCACACACTACATTGTATGAAAAACTGCTTGAGCCGTGTAAGGCAATGGGTTGTACGCATTAAAGATATCTTGTTATTGGAAAAAATACAGATGACACTTCGGACAATTAGATGTGATACTAACAAATATGCATTCAGCAGATATTTTCAGTGTTTTGTGTGATGAAATTACAAATATCTCAGATGTGAAACAGCTTATAATATACATTAAATATGTTTGTAAACTTTAAAAAAATATATATTAGTGTCATTGATGGCAAAGCTGAAACTATAGCTAACAAAATTATTGAAACAATTGGCAATATAGGGTTGAAAACTTGTAACTTGGTGGGCCTAGGCAGGATCTGACAGAGCAGCTGTCATGATTGGTAGCACAGAGGAGTAGCAAAACTACTAAAAGATGAAACAGATGAACTCATGGTTAACTGCCACTGTATGATCCATCGTCTGGCTCTTGCTAGTGTTCAAACAGCTGCTGAACTGCCTTATTTAGTAAAATTTAATGATATCTTCAGACAATTGTTTTTATTCTTCCAAAAATTCCTCTGTTAGGATGGCTGGTTTAACTGAAATCCAAAAAATACTGGACATTCCTCAGACAGATTAATTTTAAAATGACTAGTGACACTAGGTGACTGTCTGTTGTCTTTGCTGTAGAATCTTTAAGAAAATACATCACAGCTGAAGGTTTAAGCAAATATATGAGGACATACAATTTTGTAGCTTCACCCATGATGCTTTCAGTCATTTGTCTAAATTGCCTGAAGTTTGGCAAAGGCAAGGCTTTAATTTAGCAGATATAGACTCGATCCTAGAAGCCACAAAACTGTGCATTATGGAATTAAAAGACACCCCTAATAATCATTTTAAAAGTCTTCATCTGTATCTTGCAGATGAATGGTCAGACCTTCGTATTGATTGTTCAGAAAATAATACTAACACCTTTAAGACTAGAATCTATGATAAATACATAGACACAGTTAATAACCATCTAGAAGCAAATTTCCAGATATGCCAATCTTCCTTGTTTTTCAAAAGTTTTCAATCTAGGGAGCCATGATCAAAATGAGTTTTCTGACATTATTTTGCACATTCTTCTAAAATGGGAATCCTGCAATCTTAAACTAGTAAACTAGATTGAGCAGTTGCATCAAGAATGTTTAGCGGGCATTCATACAAAACTCTAGGTTTGAAACAAATAGTCTTAAATTATCAACAATATCTGAGCTCAAAGAATCTTTCCCAAATTTTCTAAAATTAGCTACTATGGACTAGTATTGGACTAGTATTGGACCTGTAAGCACATCTGGATGGGAAAGAGGATTTTCTTCTTTAAACCTGTGTAAGGAATTGCATGGAACAGAGCACACTAAATAATTTGATGCTGGTTTCACTAGAGGGACCAGATCCAACCGACTGTGACTATAAAAAAATCTGCAGACAATTGGGCCTCTAAGAATAAGCGAAGAATTAATGTGTAAAATGTTAATCTTGAGTTAAAACACCAACATATAAGAATTAACATTAAAAAAAATTGACTCCATTATACTTTTTAAATACAAAGTAAATTTATTGTTAAATCTAGTTTGATTGTTTTGTAAATATGTATTGTTGTTTTCAGTTTAAAAATGTAAATAAAATATAAAATATTGTAAGGTGTAAGGTGTTACACTGCCTCTGCTCGGATACTTCATAATGCCACCTGGATGGCAAAATTGTCTGGGGAGAACTCTGATATTACTTCTTCATTCTATGTTATATGATCTTCTTTAAATATATTGAAGGAGTAATATACTTTAGAAAATTTCCAAAAACATTTTTAATACCATGAATACAATTTAAATTATTTGATTATGTAATTTCCTGATGCATTATTAACTGTTATAAATATTAAGTCCCAAAACAGTGTCACATCCTGCATCAAAGAAATCATCCCGGTACTGTCTCAAGAAATGAGGCCTGAAAATATCCCCACTTCAGACGATACACGTAACGCTCACACTCAGGAGGTTCATTGTTTGTTACCAGCGAGGGCTGGAACGTTACTCGGCGGCGAGGTGATAGACATGGACTCGGCAAAAAAGAAACAAAAGAGATACAAGAAGTAAGTTGTTAGTGTTCTGGTTGAAGAGTGAACGTGTTTGATGAAACTTATAAATAACTATTACAAAGGGGGTGTGTTGATATTTATGATGTTTAATAGTGCCCACCTTTTAACCTATGATGACGCAAGTAAACTCACGCTAGTGTTCACTTAGTATACACTTAGTCAAGTTCTTGTATACGGCCCTAGATCTACTTAATTCCTAAATTAAATAGATATATGAATCATAATTCTGGTATTAATATTGCTGCAAAGACAGTAACTTAAGTTGATAGTTTTGTTTAGTTACAGGAAACTGGATAAAGTTTTAGTCATATTTTTCCCCTCCCCAATAATCGACAGGAATAAACAATAAAGAAGAAATAAAACAATTAGAAGGGTTTTGGGCCATATTATTTGGTATTTCAAGGGCAGGTTAATTTGCATCACTTGATGTAAGTAATAGTGATAAGAACCACCATTTCACCTTGTTACAACCACTCTTTCTTAGGGACAGTTTTTCTGCAAGGCTCCAGAAGCTTTTGACCCGCCAAAAGTCCACAGCCAACATCTGGCAGTACGAGCTGAACAAGCAGACACCTAATTGCGATAGTAAGGAGAGTAGAAACTCTCTGCTTACTGTGCGCCTGTGGTGGACAGAGTTTGGAAGGGTTCTGATAAGGTGCAGCCGAGGACAGGGCCTGATGACCAAGGACAAGGAGCAAGATGGTAACTCACTGACACAGTTTATGCATGTAATTTAATTCATGTATGTATGTTTTATCGACAGACATTCAACACAACAGAACAACTTGGACAAGAATCGATCTAAAACACTTTAGTTTTAGTCTCATACTTGACACACACTTAATAGTGCAACATATTTCAAGGAAAAGGTGGCAACATGTACAGCTGTGGCTACACATCTACAACCAACTTACCCGCCTCGGTGGCGTAGGTTGCTAACGCGCGAGCCGTGTTGAGCTCTACCGCAGAGGACGGGGAGATTGAGGTTCAAATCTCGGTTGGGTGAACTGGGGGTGGTTTTTCCTAAATGGTTTTCCACTCTCCCTCCACGCAAATGCGGGTTCACTTCCTCTAAATTCAACCCTCCCAATTCCTAATCCATTAGCGTAATTAGTACTTAAGCGTATAACCCGAACGGGTAGTAAGACGCGGTGCTAAAAAAAATAAAATAATAATACAACCAACTTGTTCCAAGGTCATGTTACAGTGGCTAAACACCTACAACCACCTTGTTCCAAGGTCACATTGCCACGTTACGGTGGCTATGGAACACATCTTGAATCTTTCGGTAAAACTATCATGATCATCCAACTCCTGAACATTCTGCATCTTTTAGGGACAAAAATATCAATATCAGCCAACTTCTGCATCTTGTAGGGACAAAACTGTCATAAACACTAACCTCCTGAACAATTTGCATCTTTTAGGAACAAATTGTCATGATCATTCAAATCATGAACACTCGCCATCTTGTTGGGACAAAACTTTAATGATCACTCAACTTATGAACAATCTGCATCTTATCGGGACAAAACTATTACGATCACTAACTCTTGCACAATCTTCATAGAATCTCAATTCTTTTTTGACCAACACTTGGATGGTTCAGAAGATTGGATAGTAGAGATAAATACATTCATAAGAATAAGACTGATATTGGTTCATAAGGAAGTGATGAATAACATACCTACTGATAAATAAGATACTATTGTTGTTAGCTAATTGAATTCTGTAATAAAAATATAAGATATTTAGCATTTTATTATTATTTATTTTACTCAGGATCAAAGTTTTTTTTCTGTTGATTGTACTGAAAAATTAAGGTGCGTCTTACAATTGATGGCATCTTAGAATCGAAGAAATACAGTAATTGCTATAATCTTTTATTGTTGATTGCAAAAAATGGTGTGTATTTTCTAAAACATCCTTCTTACCATTTTCTCACTAAACCTGAAGTCCTCTAATTCAGCGATTAGGAAAAGAAACCCTCTTGTATTTTTGGGGAGTTTGGGTGAATATGATATGACACACTGATACAAGTTCTCTTGTATGTTAACAGAAAGCAGCACATTGCGTGAAGGCAATGATGAATTATTTGATTGGAGTGGTACTAGTAGCAATGGTACAAATACGGTTAGTGCAGATGTGATTATTGTACTTGACCCTAGTATTGTTCAACTTCCAAAACTTTTACCTAAGTCGGTCATCAGAATATACCCCCCTTGGTAAGTTATTATCATTTTAATTTCTTTAGTAAAGTTTTATATTTTATTAATACTATTAGAATAATAACTGTTCATTTGTTTAGCTAATATATTGCAATAAATAATATCATTTTTCTTAATCAGTGAAAATTTTAAATCTTATATATAGCTTTGAATTGTTTGGCGGCTCAGAATTAACTGTTTCCAACCTCTGGCCGAGTCAGTTTAGTAAAATGCCTACATCTTCTTCTATACTCTTTTTAATTCTTGTCCTCTCCCTCACACACCTGCTGTTATCTGCTCCTGCCATATATTCCTTGGTATCCCTTGCGGTATTTTTCTTCCAAACCTCATCTCCATTATTCTGCTTGGGAACATTTCCTTCTCACCTGCCTCGGTGGTGTAGTTGGCTAACGCGCTAGTCGTGTTGAGCTCGACCGCCGAGGACGGGGAGGTCGAGGTTCGAATCTCGGTCGGGTGAACTGGGGGTGGTTTTTCCTAAATGGTTTTCCACTCTCCCTCCACGCAAATGCGGGTTCACTTCCTCTAAATTCAACCTTACCAATTCCTAATCCATTAGTGTAATTAGTACTTAAGCGTGTAACCCGAACGGGTAGTAAGATGCGGTGCTAAAATTAAATTATTCTTTCCTTCTCCATCCTCAATACATGCCCATACGATCTCAGTCTTGCTTCCTCTACTATCTCATGTACTCCAACATCCTCAATACATGCCCATACCATCTCAGTCTTGCTTCCTCTACTATCTCATGTACTCCAACATCCTCATTACATGCCCATACCATCTCAGTCTTGCTTCCTCTACTATCTCATGTACTCCAACATCCTCATTACATGCCCATACCATCTCAGTCTTGCTTCCTCTACTATCTCATGTACTCCAACATCCTCATTACATGCCCATACCATCTCAGTCTTGCTTCCTCTACTATCTCATGTACTCCAACATCCTCATTACATGCCCATACCATCTCAGTCTTGCTTCCTCTACTATCTCATGTACTCCAACATCCTCATTACATGCCCATACCATCTCAGTCTTGCTTCCTCTACTATCTCATGTACTCCAACATCCTCATTACATGCCCATACCATCTCAGTCTTGCTTCCTCTACTATCTCATGTACTCCAACATCCTCATTACATGCCCATACCATCTCAGTCTTGCTTCCTCTACTATCTCATGTACTCCAACATCCTCATTACATGCCCATACCATCTCAGTCTTGCTTCCTCTACTATCTCATGTACTCCAACATCCTCATTACATGCCCATACCATCTCAGTCTTGCTTCCTCTACTATCTCATGTACTCCAACATCCTCATTACATGCCCATACCATCTCAGTCTTGCTTCCTCTACTATCTCATGTACTCCAACATCCTCATTACATGCCCATACCATCTCAGTCTTGCTTCCTCTACTATCTCATGTACTCCAACATCCTCATTACATGCCCATACCATCTCAGTCTTGCTTCCTCTACTATCTCATGTACTCCAACATCCTCATTACATGCCCATACCATCTCAGTCTTGCTTCCTCTACTATCTCATGTACTCCAACATCCTCATTACATGCCCATACCATCTCAGTCTTGCTTCCTCTACTATCTCATGTACTCCAACATCCTCAATACATGCCCATACCATCTCAGTCTTGCTTCCTCTACCTTCTCATGTCCTTCCCATGTCCTCCACTTTCCTATTCTCTTTACATTCACTGTCCATGTTTCTGCTGAGTATGTGACAATGGGTACAAAGTACATCGGGTGACCATCATACTCTTTTTTTGGGGTGATGTCCTATTGTCCTTCAAAAAAGGAGGAACCATAGGTACTGTTTTTTTAACCAAGTACTTTTATAAAGTACTTTTTTTTTAAGTTAGAGAAAATAATATTTTGAATTTAACAGCGCTAGCACAAGGAACTTCACCCTTGAGTTTTATTTTTTTTAAGAGGTTTTATTTACAAATTCTATTTGCCAAAAACTATGTACACATGCAATGATAGTTAAAGTTCCTCCTATATAGTATGTGAGGTTTATAAATTCCCGTGAAAAGGAAACCAAGTATATACAGAATTTTTTTAAGAAGTCTGTTCTTAAAGGTCTTCTTCCCTAGCAGAACTCTACTATTTGGTCGGATTTTAGTAGGAAAAAAGAACCTTTGCTCTTTTTCCTTTCCTATAATTATTACAGTCTACAATCAAACTTTTCTATGAACAATAAAAAACTCTACTGGTTTAGTAAACCATGTTTATGTGAAGTTTTTTATTGCAAATATTTTTTCATGCCAAATTTTCTAACCTATGCAAGTACAATGTTCATCACATTGATTTTTATTTTTTTATTATTAATACACTTCATTACCAATTTTTTGGTTTATTTAAATGGGGTAGGCTACAAAATATTAAAGTTTCTGGTTTCAGTTCTATTAATTTGTTTCTCAACTTTCATTTTTAAATTCAACTTAAATACACAAACTGATTAAAAAAACTTTTGGTCAGCATGTAAAAATTTCATAATCAACAGCTAGCTAATTATAGTTTCAACTAATTGATTTTAAAACTAACTAAACATATGCATATAATTGTGCACGTTGCTTATGGAAAATGAGCACCCATATTTCTATCAACTATGTTGGAAACAAAAGGTGATCGAGTGTAAATCAAATTTAGGATGTTCTAAAACCAGGGTTCAAACTAGAGTCTGTAAAATCTGGAAATTTCAGAGAATTTCACAACTTATAAAGCTTCTTGACCCTTAAAAAGAGAACAATATGATAAATATAGACAGTAATAGAATGTCCACCTAGATGACAACTACGTCCCTATGTTGAGACAGTGCCTGCAGGTTACGTTACTCACCACCCTGGCACCAGTTGACTCGTGCCAGCTAGACCACGGCTCTGCGACAACTCCTGGCACTGTCTAATACCTGACTGAACTGGGGTCTGTAGTTCATTCCTCGTCACTGTTAACAAGCTGCACGAAATGCATGAGTGTTCACTGCACTCTACCGGCTATGTTTGGCAAGCCCGTAGTCTGGCCCTTTCCGCTGACATCTAGGTGGACGTCGTACCTTCCTTCTTATTCTTGGAGGACGCTACCCCATACCCCTCTTCCCCTTCTGTCATTCGCACTCCTTGAGCACACGTGATAGATTCAGGGGCTATATAGATAGATAGAATTCTGTAATGTTGTCACTTATTGCAATACTGCCTTTGTAAGGTGAGCGACGCTGTTATAGTTTGATAAATATCGCCGTACTCTAAATTCTCTTTTTGGCTTAGTTGATTTAACCTTTTCAAAACTATCGTTTCAGAATCTCTAAATATTAAATTTATTATATTTGGTCATGGATTTCATGTTATATGACTTAGTATTATTTTTTGACTCTTTGCACGGTCAGAGTAAAACCGTAATTTCAACTTTGAAACTATGCATTCCATTGGGGATATTTGGTCCCTGAGCTTTCACGTAATTTCTGCATATCCCCATCAATGATCTCTTTCAAACCTTTTTTGTATCGACAGTTTGGTTGAAAAGAAGGGCCAGTTATGAGTTAATATTCTATCATTGAACTTTAGAGCTTTAGATAGTTAAACTTACAGCTACTTGGCTTTGTGTTTCTTTGGCATCTTTGGATCACAAGTTAAATTTGTGTGCCAGCCATTTGGCGGCGTCATTATTAAAGTAAATTTCCACATTTTTGTGATTGATTATAAATTATGTCCTGTTCATATTTAGGAGGCCGATAATATGATGAAGACATATCATATCTTATTTCAAGAAAATTAGGAACCGCTAAAAAGGGCACTTTGATTGATATATATTTTTAGGAGCGTATCCTTTATTAATTATTTATATCAAAATACTGCTCGTGCGATACTGTTTGATTTTGCCAGTATATTGAATCATGCCTGGTTCAAGATAAATATATAGAGATAGTTTGTAAGGTCACTTTAGAATTTGTTGTATGAAATGTTTTGAGCCGCCATTTATGGGCGATGGGAATTATATAATATTAGTTGTCTAGTGTTGTGACTGATGCGAAGCAGTTCAAGAAACTAGCAGCATGCAAAGTTACTTGAACACTACGTCTGTCATGCAATGAGTTTGCTTCGGCTATAACTTTTTCTAAAGTTCATAAACCTTTGTATACTTATTAAATCAGGTCCTTTCTCTCGAATGTTCATTTTAAATAAATATCATACTTCGTACGAAGACTGATGTCACCTTAAACATTTAAGCTGTCTCACTCATCTTATCGAGTTGTACGAGGTGTGTCCACAAAGTAAGGTCCAATAAATTAATAAAAAAACAAGTAGGGTTAGAAAAGTTTTATGAACAGCTAAAAATACATCTAAACCTCCTTTATCTTTCCACATAGTCCCCATTGACTTTGAGACTTTTTTTTTATATCTTGGCACCAACTTCTTTATACCCCTTTAAAAAAAAATCTACCGCCAGTGATTTGAGCCAGTGATTCACACCATTCTTCAGTTCATCGTCTTCTGCAAAACACTGAGAGGGCAGCCACTGTGTCATGTTAAAAAACAATTGATAGTCACTTGGAGCGAGGTCTGGGCTGTAGGGGGGGTGGTCCAGCAGTTCCCATACAAACTGCTGAATCAGCTGAATAGTTTGAGCTGCAGTGTGGGCTTGAGCATTGTCAGAAGAATCCCTGATGTCAGCATGCCACGTCTTTTGTTCTGAATTACACATATGAGTCTTTTTTAAGGTTTCACAATATCCTTCAGTATTAATGGTTATTCCTCGTTCAAGAAAATCAGCAAGCAAGACACCAATCTAATCCCAAAAAACAGAAGACATAATTTTTTTGAGAGAGTGTTCCTGTTTGAATTTTTTTGCCTTTGGGGATGTTGAATGACACCACTGCATCATTTTTTTTTTCAACATTCGTATACGAAATCCAAGTCTCATCACTGGCTACGATTTGAGAAAAAAGTTCATCTCCTTCCTTTTCAAAACGCTGCAAAAACATTTGAGCTGACTCAACACGTTTTTGTTAAGTGCTTCAGTAAGCATTTTGGGGACCCACCTGGCACAGTTTTTTATAGTCAGCTAGCTTTGTTATTTAAATAAAAAACTCTCTTGTTACTTTCCTAACTATTATTTCTGAGTGGGGGGGTTCAGTGTATGCTAGTGTTCTAGTCGTTGTGACTAGGCCACATTTGTTCGTGGTATGGTCTAGGGTTTATTGGGAGATTGAGTCTAGGTACTTCAGAAAATGCAGGCCAATAAAACAACTTAAGGTTATTTTCAACACATTTTTTTCATTACTTTCCCATCAACCCTGAAATATTGAATGTATTTATGTTAAACATGTATGAAACTCCATAAAATTTTACAAAGCCATGTCAATAAAGTAAATATCTGCCAGGCAGGTGATGGAGATGCCACGACTTGGAGTGACAATGGTCTTGTGCTTGACTCATGTGGACATAGTGAGCTCTTGCTCTCAGATAGATAGCTGCTCAATACCAGCCACCGTCGAGAGAGCCCACACAGTGCTGGAATTCAACTGTGCATGTTTGAAAGGTAAGTGTAATATAATAAACAATGTTTTATTTGCTTGACAGAGTGCAGGTAGGGAGATCGTCTCAATGATCAATTCTGGTAGAGGAAGGAGATGATGCATTGTTTTTTAACATTGCATCTTACTACCTGTTCAATTTACATGCATACATACTAATCACACTAATGTTCTAGGGACAAGGAAGATTTAATTTGAGAGGAGGTGTACCCACATTTACCTGGAGAGAAAGTGGAAAACTGTTCAGGAAAAAATACCCTTGGATCACCCAACCAAGATTCAAGTTTCAATCCCCCTTGTCACGGAAAGTCAAGTATATTTTGATGGTAATGCCTTAGACCATGTAGCTACTGAATATTAATTAGTAGACAAAAGGTAAAGAGTTTGAGAGCTTAAGTTTTTTAATTTGAGCCAAGCGTTTGTAAAAGTCTTGGGCTCAAACTCGTAATTTGAATACTTGCAGACCTCTATCAAAAGGGATATGTGAACAAGCATAGGGTTCATAAAATAAAAATATATTGCACAAGTATTTTCCATTCCAATCCACCCCATCAGTATACAGTTTGTGTCACAAGGATAGATAGAGACGTCAGTGACATTACTTGTTGTAAAACAAACATGTCCATTTTCAAAATGGATAACACCCTGACTAATCCCAGTACCTGAAATTGTTCCAACTCATTAAGTGCATAACTGCACTGTAGGGAAAACACCACCTCTATGGACTCTTCCGGAACGCTCTCTCCCGGTTCATGACGTGGCCAAACCTGTTGGTGATGGTCATGTCAAAACCTGTCAGGTTATTAGGCGTAAGTCATAAATACAAATGAACGTGACAAGGGCGTTAGAGGTGTTCTAGCAGCAGAGTTGATGTAGTGGTTAGTATGCCTGATTCTGAGCAAGGAATCCTCTTACGTTCATCCACTTTGGTTTTGGGGAGGTTCTTCCCTCAACTCTAATGCTGGTGCACTTATAATTCACTCCTAGAGTCTAGAGCAAAGAATGATAGAACAGGAAGAGGATTGTGAGTTGTAATACTATAATGGTTGTCAATCTTGTTGGGGCTAACACAAGCCCAGCCTATCTCCCCATATCCTCCCAAATGTTCGAATGTCCTTCTGTTAGGCTGTAGTTAAGTGAACAATTACTAGATGGCAGTAAAATACAGTCAGTTCCTCTTAAATCCATCTTAACAAATACCGGTACTAATACATTTTGTGTAGGTGAAAACTTTTAATATCCGGCATTTTCCCCCAAATATAATCACACTCTTACAGTTTGCACTATAAATTCACCTTTATCAGGCTGTGTTGTAAAAAATCATCTAGGAAGATTAACTCAATCTTTCTCTTCTATTTATTTTTACATTAATATCTTTTGGGTTTTACTGTTGCAAACATAGTTTTATATTTATTTCAGAAAAGGAACATTCCATTCGCCTGAACCACAAATGCTCATTTAACTTTCCTGACAGAGGTCGAGAGTTCATGGAACATATTTTCCCCAGAGATTGTTCAGAATATCCTAGTGCCATAACTAGACAAACGTCACAGACTGTTGATGTTGATGTCAACAATAATAGCGGAACCATCGCTGATGCGGTGAACAATTATGATTGTGTGCTAAGTGGGAATATTTGGCTTTTGATCTGTGTTGAGAGAATTTTCCAGTATAGGTGAGTTAGCATGTGTTTATTCACTTCAATTAACATGATTCCAGTATGCATATTAGCTACTTCTATGACTATCTAGGAGAATAGAATTAAGAGGATGTATTTTAATAAACCTCAGAATTTGTTTGTTGGAAAAAACTATCCCCAGTGCGTTAGTTCAACAGCAAACCAATCTTCAGAATCAGTTATGCCAATATCTTGACCAAGGCATATTTTAAAAACCACAATTATCTTATATTAATTGTAGTTTCATTTTTGTTATTATTAATGAAAGACCACCCACTATTGATTAGTGTTTTTTGGTGTCATTCCTTTTTATTTATCACAAACTATTTAGGTGGAATTTTAATTTCAAAAAGCGCAAAGGTAAGGGTTGGGCGTTTTCTTAATGCTAAATTTTTTTTTCAGACAAACTCGTTTTGAATTGAATACTACAGAGAGTCAACATAATAATGGCTCCCAGACAGACGGTAGAAATGTAGCGTGGTCGATGATTGGTCGAGACATGAATGGGGAGTATTGTGAAGTGACCTTGGGGTCATTGTTCTCAGACATTAAATCAAAACCTAGTTCTCTTAGCATTCAGGAAGAAAACAAAGTGTCTGCACGTCCTACAGTGGAAAACATTCACACAGAGATGTGCCCAAGTAATAACATCAGTACACATTCAAACGAAGATAGTAAAAATAATCTTATTGACCGAGAAACTAATCTTATGATCTCATCCAAGTCACAAGAAATAAAAGATTGTGATTTTGAAAGATTAACTGATGATTTATATACAGAGTTTGAGGGTCATCTTAAAGGCAGTAACAATGAATACAAAATTAATAAGTATTGGGAAGCTGTATCATCTAGAAGCGCCCTGGGGAAGATCTTCAAGCTCACTGGACTGATGCTTATAAAACGGATCCCAAAAATCAAGTTGGTGAACTTTTTAATTTTAATTCAAGGACATATTTAATATTCATTACTTTAGTGAATTTTTGTCAACTTAAATCATGTCAATGATTAAACATAATATAGATTAGCATATATGGAAACAGTGTAAAATAATGTGGTTTAGGTGATAGGGCTAGGAAGTCAACCTGAAATGAGAGTTGGGGTGTGAAGGTTTAAAATGTCAAAGTTTAAGGTCAAATCTATTGTGCTTCTACTTTGACCACTGATCTCTCGACTACGTGGATAGCCGATCGATGTTGGTCGAGTGAAGCCGACTAAGAGCGACCGGCGCCATCTTGCCCTGACCCAGTCGTGCTCTGCTGTGATGTAAACACATTGGATTTGCTGGGTTTTGTTTGGACATTTTCTAGGTTTTATTTACATATTACTGTGATGCCTTCGTGTGTAGCTATCAACTGTAACAAAATAAGCTAAGAGTAGACACACAAACATCTCATGCGTTAGTAAAATATGCCTATTATATTGCTATCCATGTGCCAATGTTTGTGACCAGTTATGACCTTCACAAGGAACAATAATATGAGATAAAAAAAAAGGATTTCCTGGTTTTAAGGTTGTAAAGTTGCATAGCGTTTCAGTTGTGCAATTTTACCAATATGGCCGAGTAGTACCTCGTCACTTAGATGAGATTGGTTTCCAATTATTCAATTCAATATCAAAAAAGTTTTGAATTGTTAGATTCCCCACATTTTTTTGAGTGTAGAGTTAGAATAAATTTAGCAATTTCTTAAAAAAAAGATCTAGGAGATAGAGTTATTGGGTTTGGTCCCCCATATTTCAAATAAAAATATGTTTTTAAATGAAATGTATTGAGGGTGTCTCCTTCCATGATAATGTGGGTACATTTCGTCTAATCTATACCTTACCCAACCCTCCAGCATTAGCGTAATTAATATGTATGCGGCTATTCTCTTGTTAGACTGGTCTGCTGATGGTGAGTCGATCGGAGTTTGAAACTAGTCAGGTTTGCTGAGGGGGGTTTCCCACTCTTCTTCCACGCAAATGCTGGGAGATTACCCCTAAAATGCTTCCCTCCTCATCCCTACACATTAGAGTATTTAGTTTAGTGCATATGTGTACAACCTGAACAGGTAGGGTCTACTAAGACGCGTTGATGTAAAAAATTATATATTATATAATATATATTAAAATATATAGATAAATATATATCATATAATTATATGTATTAATGTATATATTTTATTAATATATATAATATATAATATTTTATTATATATAAATATACCTATATCAATATATTATCTCAATGATATATATTAATATGTATAATATATATTATATATTAATATATATTAGATTTTAATATACATTGTACCTATATAAATATATTTATTTATAGACTATATTTAATATTCATGATATACGAATAAATATATAAAATACATAAAATTATATAATATATATGACCAGGGCCCGGAAGTTGATGCCCTTAAAACCCCCAAAAATGTACTTAAATATGGAGTATTAATGCTCTCAAAAATAAGAAAAATGCCCTTAAAAACAAAAAAGATGCACTTAAAAACTCAATTTTTTAATCAAAAAAATGCTCTTAAAAATTAATAATACATTTAAAATCAAATTCTTCTTCTTCTTGTCCGATTATGGTAATGTGGAAATCCTGCAAAAGGAGAAATAAATTAATAAATATTGTAAAACCAATCTGCCCACTAAAAATAATAAAGTAGGCAGAACATTTGTGTGCATGTGAGAATGATATAGAGAAGAAAGAACATCTTAGATTTACCTTATTCTGCATTGCAATGCACAACGAAGGTCATCTTAAGATTCTCAGGTGTGAATGATCGGCGATTATCAGCCAAGAGGTTTTTGTACCTGTAGAAGCTGCGCTCTACAGCCACGGATGTTATTGGAGCATACTTGAAGTATGGAATGTCACCTGGCGAAATCTCCTCTTCAATGTCTTCTAAAGAGTTACTTTTACCGGTGATTATGTCAGCAATTTTACACACTGTTTTGAATCCCGAATTTTTTATCAACACATTCTGAAATTATACAAACTCTGCTTCTCCAATTTTGCCTGAAGCTTTCTTGAGGTTATCCTCTAGTGTTGTGATAAGAGCAGTAGCATTAGACAGTGACACACCTTTCTTTTCTAAGTGTGTTATGGTTACAGTCAAAATACTGAAATTAGCTTTGATATATGCCAAGTTTCCTTCAATTTCGCGATCTGAGAGCAAATCTTGTACAATCTGGATAGATATGGCCTCTTCACTGTCAAATCTGTTCACAACTGTTTTTAAAACATGAATATGTTCACAATAATAGAAATACGCATGAAGCCATGTACACCATCATGTAATTATTGGCTGAGGTGGTAAGGATACATCAGGTGCCACCGTCTTGAAATCAACTACTCTAGATGGTGCTTTCAAGAACATTTTTTTTAACGTTTGATACTAGTTGGTCAACATTTCCAAAGTTCTTTCTCACCTCTTCAGCAACTCGATGAACTGCATGAGCGACACATGTTACGTGAATCATTTTAGAATATAATGCTTTAATTACAGTTGCTTCTTTGACCATATATGATGCAGCATAACTTACAAAAAGAAGAACATTATTGTGCTTAATACCGTCAGGCCAAAGCAGGAACATGGATTTATCAAACAAGTTGGCTTTATCCAAGATTTTTGTATTCTAGAGAAATGTTTGACCAACAGTATTCAGTTCAAGAGTTCCAATAACTACGTTACCTACATAGCTGCCTTCTGCATCTGTTGTCTCATCAATTGATACCCAGATTATTTTTCTGCACACACTGCTTTGTATTTTATATTAAGTTTTATCATAGCACAAGCTCACATAGCTTTTATGCAGAGTAGATTTATCTGGTATATAATTATTCGTGTGTCTTTCTAAAAGCTCGCGAAATTCAGGATGATTTACTTTTCCGAGTGGAATATTAGCTGTCAACAATATTTCACAGCACTCTTGATTAAAAGGAGATGATTTGGTTTTAGAGGTTGAAGCACTTTGGGACAGCAATCTTTGAGCTAATTTTTTTGTTGCTGTCCATTCTAAAGCACTCTTGTGTTTCTCACGACTGATTTGCTGAGTAACAGTAAACCTTTTTTCTGCTGAAACTGTCGACTCGCACACTTTACAAAATAATACTCTCTCGTCTGTGGAAAAAACACTTACACCAAACTTGTTAGCTAACTGTTGTAAATGGTAGGATTGAAATGGTTTGATTTTCGGCATCCTGCTCACTTAGAAATACACAAATATATGAAAGTACAACAGGCTTAACATCATGAAACTCTTGAGGGTTGCGCAGTGGCAAAAAAAACAAAACAACAACGTTTACACATGCGAGGACCAGTTCAAGGACATGTGAATGTTGTCACTGCTAGAAGAGTATCCATCCCTTCCTCTCCTCTCTTTCCACCCCTGCCTTTGAGGCCGAGTTCCATGTTAAAACTCACCAGCAGTAGTAAGTCAACTAGCTTGAGGGATACAATTTAAACTGACACTAATATACTCAACTAACAGCCACATTCTAAACAATTGTGACTGTACCACTGAAGTAAACAAAGCCTTACATTCCCTAAATTCCAAGCTAGTCGGTTGTCCAGCACTGGGGTTTTCCATTGAAACATAAACAAGATAAGAATCTAAAAATATATGTACTTTTCCTTCTTAATTTCTTTCATATTTAGCACTACTCTGTCAGAAAACATTAGGCTAGGCTCATTGTTTCATGTCCGGCCGTGCTAATAATTACCAGAGAAAATTAATGCTTGAAGTCAATTCAAATAATGGATATGTGAATATCTGCATTACCCTTTGTGAGTTACTATTTTTATGTAATAGTTCTAAAATTTATATAAAATGCTCGATAAGAGTAAAAACAGTAAAAAAAATGCCTCAAAAATGCTGCAAAAACACCAAAAAATGCAAAAATATGCACAATAAAAGTGATATTTTCGATATCAGAGTGTCATAAAATGTGTATATATACAAGTTAGCATTGTGATTGACTTCACATAAAAAAGATGCAATGTCTTCAACTTCCTGGCCCTGTTTATGATATATATTAAAAAATATATAAATATAATATACAATATATTATAAATATTAATATATATATATCATTATATGATATACTGATGTATATTTTAATATATATTATATTAAATATAATTTTTTTACATCACCGCATCTTAGTAGACCCTACCTGCTCAGGTTATACACACACATGTATATATACATATATGCGTACAGCCCGAACGTATATTGAGATGAGGTGGAAAATATTAAAGGCAGTCAAATACCCACATCAACATATATTAAAATGAAATATGAAATAAATATGCATATATAAAGAGAACTCCTATTTGTCAATTCTAGTATTGATCCTTTATTGAATGTCTCATTTAATACTAAAATGTATAAAAATGAGATGGCTCAATGGCTAAATAATTTCATAGTAAAGGAAATTGATAGAACTAAATAAAAAGGAAAAATAAACTACTAAGAGTAAATTTGAGAGAGAACAAATATTTTACTTACAAGTACTCTCTTCTTTGTGTTTGATAAAGGCAACAATGCCGAAATATTATTCTATTAGTGTTAAAATGTGTGTGACTATTTCTACTATAGAAGACAGAAGAAAGGAAGATGTCACCTTTGTGCATTGGATTCTTCACACATTTTTCCTCTTTCCTTAGGTGGGCTTTCTTCATCAAATTTACTCTTAGTAGTGTATTTTTCCTTTTTATTTAGTTCTATCAATTACCTTTACTATAAAATCATTTAATACTAGCTAAATAACAGTATTTATTGTCACATTATTGCTATAAAACCTATACACTCTATGTCTTTCTTGAATTTCTCACTGCAATTGGATCTGAGCAACATGGCGGACGCTTGACTTCACCTCGGTCTATCTCGCGCGGCTTCGATCAGCTATCCACATAGTATAGAGATCAGTGACTTTGACACACACAATGACCTTTACATATTTGAAACATTTCAAAGGAAGGAGGAAACTTTGATATACCAGGAATACTTTTGAAATATCTCCATTGGCGCTTTAACCTGAACACCCTAATTTTAGGTTATGTTTCCAGTAGCGTGTTATAAAACTTCATTGGAATAAAAAAAGAATATTACTCACCACATTTTTGAAGATGCTAGATGCTTAAACTACACACTTTTCAACAAAGCTTTCAATAAAAGGACTTAAAGGGAAATATTAAAAAGACCAAAATGTAAATAAAATTAGTATTTGAAAAGAATACTGGTTTATAGAACTACTGCTATATTTTACTGTTTTCTTTTCATTTTCAAAGGAAATGTAAAAAGTTTATTACGATTTCTTTTCTTAAGCTGTAAGTATTATGTAAAAATGTTGATGTTCGGGATATTTTAGAAACTGAATCAAACTATTTAAATCTTCTTTCTTCACTTCAGATACTTGAGAAATGCAAGCTAGTCTTGGAAGACCAGTTTCTTTTATTGTCTTGTTTGTGACATTTCCTTGATCACAAGCCACAGCTCCGATTCATTAAAAGTTTCTTTTATCTCAACAACATCAGGCCTTGCACACGAAACTCTGATCCAAACTATTTTTGAAATATTCACTTTTGAGAGATTCAAAAAGTAGAAAGCAGCTTCCTCAAAATTAAAAAAGTCTGACTCTTCCATAATGTTTACTACAAACTAGATGTTGTCTTCTCTTACACTTTCAATTTTTTTAAGTCCTTAGAGATATAACATTTTGACAATCTTGTTAGTTTTTCGATCAATGCGAAGTCTTGGTCACAGTTTAAAATTGAGTGTCCACCGACTAAAGATTTATAATTGATTTCTTTGTAGGCACTGATTGAAGTCAAATACACCCATAAGAATAGGAACATTTTATTTTAATTTTGACCACAGCAGTTATTACTCAAATTTATGGTAGACTCAATTTTCTTCAAAGCTCAAAAAACACAAGATGCCACCTCGAGTCCTCCATGACATAACAAGCTTTCATGCCACAAATTCATTATACTAACACCGGCTTGGAAATGGGAGAAAAGATTGTAGTTGGACAACTGGCATAAATAAAACATGTCAGTCAGTCAGTCAGTCAGTCAGTCAGTCAGTCAGAGTTGACAAAGAAAGGATCTGTTGAAGGTCCAGACAAAACACTGTTTTGTTACTGTCGAATCGCTGTGCTTCTGTGAAAGCTTATTAAATTTATTTTCTAGCCTTTTCAACTTTTAAATGGTGCAACTTTTGCCGGGCTTGTAAACGTTTCCGTTCCTTACCTTCAGAAGCTGTAATCTTTGCTGGGTGCAGGTCACACGTAATGCAAGTATCTGCTCTCGGCGTGAAGAGAAAGATTGGCGAACATTTTCTTAAAAACTGTAATATGTTCACGTATGTAATCTGTGTTTCCAGATACCTTTGTTTGAAGGCCCTATACAACCTAGTGATATTTAAGTCTGAAGTAAAGTAATCTTTCTCTTTTTTTCCCCCCTTCCTGAAGAATTGAGTATATATGGTCACAAATTAGCAGTGCATCTTCTTCAGTAAACTTTATATTTTCCTTTTTTGTTGCATACTTTTTAATTGTACATTGGGTTCCCAGTCTCTTTAAGTTCCACCAACCCCTGAACCCTCTTCGAAGACACTGAACATTTTTTGGAGAATGTACCCCTACACACTAGCACTATATCCCCTTCTCCATTTGGAACTGTGAAAATTGTAGTAGATTTGACGTCTACTTTTAGATGGGTCATCGTATTTCCCAAGTCTAATGGGTCCAATGGGTCTAACATTAACTAGCCCATAAAGATAGTTTTTATATTTACAGTGATCCACTTTGTATATCTCTTCAAAAAGTTGCAGTTTTTGAGCACAAGTTATATAAATTTGCACATGTACATACATTTACAGGTTTCAGTCTCTTTTGGGGGCTCTATGGGCTGGTATTAACACTTTGTTTTTATTCATGTAAGGCTTTCCTGCATTTCTAAATCTTTATTTTTCTTCTCCTAATCTTCCTCCAACTTTCTAACGGCGTTTTGGACAATTAAACTCATTACTGTCTGCCATGACTATCACACAAAAACAACTAATTACACGATAAACGAAGCATACGCATAAACCGTCGATAAACTCCAAACAGCTGTGTACTCATGTGATTCCGTGTGGCACATAGATTATAATATACTATAGTACGCCAGGAACTTATGTCCAACGCCATCTGTTCGCAAGTAAATTAACTTAATAAAAAGGATTTGGCACTTTGATCTTCTTATATGTTATCGGCACTGACACATAGATTTGTTATTTCGGTAAAATCTAAAGTAATTTAAAAATAGCGCTTGGACCCTAATTTATTTTAAGTCTTCATTTGCTTGGAAAGAGTGGTATACCATTTAGGAAAAAAAAAACTACCGATACATCTGGACAGTATTTGAAGCCCGACCTCCTCACCACTGGCAAACCAAACTAAACAAGTCTGATGTTTAGGTTGTGATTCTACTGTAAAATGTACCAACAAAAATAAGTAAACAATTAGCTAATAATTGTTAATTAAAGACGTCACATAGTTACATGTTTATGTGTGTATAGGTTTACATTTGTATAAAGATTGTACTATTGATTGTTTATTATATTTCAGGACACCAGGATTATGGGCATTACTAAACTCCATCACTGAATCAATCAACCCCCAAACAGTGACCTCGTCAGGAGATAGTAAGAGAATTGAAAATAATAAGGAAAATGTAGAAGGATTTCAAGCCTCAAACACATCAAAGAGGAGTTTCACTGAAATTCAACCCCCCAACAACACAAATCAAGTGTTCTTCTACGTGTTCTCTACATCTGGTGATGCGTGGGACATGAGTGAACATGTTACTGAACACCAATCATTATGTTTGTGCTCGGTGAAACATCCTCGCATCACATCATTGGCGGATGTTCTCAAACAGGTACCGTTATGTTAATTAATATCTACACAGCTTACCTTCTATTTGGGTTATCTACACCAACATTCAGCTGAATGACATGAGCTGGGATCTGAACCATGTCCTCCCAGGTCAGTCAAGTATGTTGGTACTAAGCTATTAGTTTATTCAAACTGTCTGACCAACCTCCCCCTGGCCTATCCACATTTAATTTCACTAAGAGGACAGAACTTATAGGGAACATAACCTGCTCTTGCGTGGAGAAAGAGTGGAAAGCCTCAGTCCATCCATCAAAGGTTTGAACCCCCCACCCCACATGCGATATTGCAAGAGTGACTCCTTAGACCATGTAACTGGCGAAGCAGACTGTGAATTATTTTACATCTTCCTTAGCAAAGTGCCTTGCTTTGATGTTTAGTTAAATAACCCTGGCGATTATCCAAGATGGAAAACATCTACTGAATGACTGTAGTTATTGGTGTTTGTTGCTTGAAACTGTTCATATAAGTCATATCTGACCAGAACTCTGTTCAGACTTCATTCTTCTTTATTAGTTAGTTGTTCCCATTAAAATATTTAAACTACATTTTGTTGTTTAATGATCCTATTTTGTTTATTTTTCATTACAGCACAACAAATATTTTAGTTTGAGTTTTAACTCATATACAGCTTCAATTTTATAGTAAACTTTAGTTTGTAAGTTTAGTCATGCATAAAGTGACACTCTTGATCAAACCACCTTGTGTTACCTGTGTTGTGACACTAAACTCTTGCCATACTACACCGTGTAAGTGATCAAACCACTGTGTGTTACATGTGTTGTGACACTAAACTCTTGCCATACTACACCGTGTAAGTGATCAAACCACCTTGTGTTACATGTGTTGTGACACTAAACTCTTGCCATACTACACCGTGTAAGTGATCAAACCACATGTGTGTTACATGTGTTGTGACACTAAACTCTTGCCATACTACATCCTGTAAGTGATAAAACCACCTTGTGTTACATGTGTTGTGACACTCTCTTGATCAAACCACCTTGTGTTACATGTGTTGTGACACTAAACTCTTGCCATACTACACCGTGTAAGTGATCAAACCAACATGTGTTACAGTGTTGTTTGGACCAGTATCTGCGACGCACAATACTTGTAAAGGTTCTCCACACTCGTCATGACAGGCTTTATGTGTTGGATACCTCCTTGGGCCCTGGGTCTCCTGGTTATGTAGTAGTGATGCTCAAGTCTCTATGCTACATGCCTATGGAAGTTATACATGGACAATCAATGGTTATCATTCTTCAAGATGTGCAGTGTCACAAAGGTAAGGAGTGAAAATACAGGCTGTCCAATTGTCTGGAACCTTTTTAGTACAATTTATAGTTCATTAGTATAAAAACCAAAACACACATTATTAAATATGTTTTAAGTTTTTCAATAATGAAGGTTTGGGAACCAAACACTTGATACACTAGATCAGCGTTTCCCAAACTGTTTTGATCACAGAACAATTTTTATATTAGTGAATATTTATTTAGATATATAAAAAAAGTTGTGATATTATTGCTGTAATGCATTTTTTTTTACCAATTAAAAGTAAATAAATTTGAAAACATATTAAAAAAACTTAATTTTAATAGGGTAGACATTTCTGTTTATTTTCATTAGAAATTTGTTTGATATTGGGGATAACTCTGGACATTTGCATCCCAACTGCAGCATCAAGCATATTTCTATATTTGTTTGTCATAGCAACATAATTATAATATCCAGTCTCACATAAATAAGTTGCATCGAAAGGAAGGAGCACTCAGAATCACATTCGGGTATTAACTATTTACTAGCCATACTGTGATAATGAATTTGCTTCCTCTACAGCAGGGGTTTTCAACTTTTTAAGAACCAAGGACCAAAGCTTCTGTCTCTTGTTGGCTCACAATACTCTACTGACAATTTTGTATTGAACACTTATTACTTATTTTATTATTTAATTATGTAAAATATGGTCTCTGTCATTTTTTCTCTTGAAATAATTTTATATTTTGAGCCGGCAGGCCGCAAAAACTGTTAAAGCGAGCTGCAAGTGGGCCACAGGTTGAGTACCCCTGCTCTAAAGCATAGGTGGGCAAGTCCATTCCCCTCAGTAATATAGTATAGGCAAAATTCGACATGCTACCTGTTTGTGTGCTTATTGAAGCTATAAGTTAAAACTTAGTATTTCTTGGTTTGTGTTTTATTTGGAAACAGTGTGCTAATTTTATAATTATAATTTATATCACTCCCGTCCATTGTGCATTGATTTGACAATGAATGTACAAGAGAAAAGGAAAGTGTACACCCAATTAAAAGTATTTATTAAGATATGGGCTTATAAATAATGTTAAAGATAAGGAAGGAGAGGAATTAGCAACACCATCTTCCTAGACTTGTGGCACTAACACTCCTCTCCCAGAATTATCTCTGGTACCGTCGATTGCACCAAAATGTTGATCACATTCATTGTATGAGTGACTTTAAAGTAAGACCTTGTGGTCGACAATCTGTATTTACATGTTGTGAACAACATAAAGCCAGAACTTAACAATAAAACTACTCATATTTTGCCTTCCTGCGTTGTTGTTGTTGAAAGCAGTCTTATAAATCACTGTTGAGGGCAATAGTCCAGGTAAGATAGCGGAAAAACATTCATTTCTTAAAATAAATTAACCATACACTCTCTCAACATGATAATTAGGAGAAAAATCGTAGAAATTGTATGTATATACATTGGACTAAATCAGCTTTTAGCTTTTACGTTAAAAAATTAATAAAAGTGCCAAAAACTGGTATTTTCATTTTTAAGGTGTGAAATTTTTGTTGTTGTGAAAAACAAAAAATAGCCCGTGGTAGCACCTAAAAAGACGAAAAAAATGAGCCCTGGTCAATTAAAATCAGCTCACAACTTTTTTCAATAAAAATAAAAACCTCAAAAAAATTGCCATTTTTTGACATTTAATAACAGGGGTTGTAATTGTTGTAGGAACTTGTTTCTGGGCTTAAATTGTAGCTCTTGTTGGTGCCTACATACCATAAAAATTTAGTGAAAAAATAATCATAACTTTTTGCGAAAATCGTGAGTATGTAAAAACAGGTGTTCCCGAAAAACGGCTTGGAAGCGTGTAATGATATGATTTGGACCCCTCTCATATATTTAAAAAGTCATGGATGAAGGTATTTTTTTCAATAAACTGTATGTAAATTATCCTTTTAAGACCTCATCCATGGAGAATCACGCACTTTTCAGAAATAATGTAGAAGGATTGCACCATTAAAACTTATTTTTTATTTCAAAATTTAACTCCGTAGTATTTACCAAACAAGCAAGAGACGTTAGCTCCCTATACCCAATAGGAAGCTAGCCATCATGACACCAGTTGCCAGGACGCTTTTGATTTGTTGGTTTTGACACTGGTCACGAGAGGTCCAAGGGGCAAGGGGTATGTCATATATAAGCTGTTTGTGTGTATGAATATATAGAGTAGTCACATAAATCTACACAGTGCCGCTAAAATGTAAATCTACAGAACGTTGTAATAAACCAGTGCCATGATCTAAATAAATCGTGTGCAATATTAAAGGTTTTATTTATTTATTTAATTAAATTATCTCACAAACATTCTGTATTGCTTTAATTAGTGCTCGATCATGGGGCAATTATCAGATGACTAAACAGTATAACTTAAACCAGTGCCCCAAGTAAAGTGGGGCATAATAATAATTCCGTATCATCATAATTGGCGCTTGAACACGGGGCTATAAATATAAATTATATCTCAATAAAACCGTATAGTTTCAATTGACACCCAATGCAGATTATAATTGGCGCTCGATCACAGGGCTATAAATAACAATTATCTCACAATCAATTCAAGAACGTTGTAATTGCCTCCCAATCACAGGACAATTATCACAATTAATAGACTGTAACGTTTCAATTGGCGCCCAACGCACAACCATAACATCATAATTGGCGCTTGATCACGGGGCTATAAAAACCAATTATATACCAATAAACCATATCTTCACAATTGGCCAATAATAGTCATAGTCATTTTTCAAAGCGCTATAAGTTTGCAAAGAGTTTAGCTACCTCCATGAGCTGCCACTGAGCTTGGCTGGTTAGTAATACCCCTCCATGAGCTGCCACTGAGTCTTGGCTAGCTAGTAATACCCCTCCATGAGCTGCTACTGAGTCTTGGCTAGCTAGTAATACCCCTCCATGAGCTGCCACTGCACTATTGCACTCACTGATGGGTCTATCATTATTTCACAGGTTCACTTCTAGCAGATAAATACACTCAGATCAGTCTGGTCAAGGATATCCATGATGTCATCACATTATTAGACAAGGATGCTTTGACTTCTTTGCAGAGCTTGAGGCCAGCAATACCTCCCTTGGAACTGTCTTCAACCGACAATGAGATCATCACACTCACAGGTGAGTACTAGGAGATAGTAATATAGATCCTCTATTCGTTGAATACCTCAAACTCTATTATATATAAGAGATTTGAGATTCAAAAAAACATACAAAAAAGTTTCAAATCCAAATGCCATGAATTGAAATCATGATAAATAATAATAAAATATATAGTTTGTTTAGTCAGAATAATATAATATTTGATTTTCCTTTATCTAAAAAATAAAAGAACAAAATCACAAAAAAACTACAATATTGTGTGAGAATGATTCAATCAAAAAGGGTCCTTTTGTGTTTTATATGTCAAACGAATAAATAACATACATAATAGACGAACAACTAAATCAGTATTCATCGTCACCGAACCCTTATCAAAAAATTCATTTCATAAATTCTAGGGTTCATTTTTGTCCTATTTTTCCCACTTTTGAGGAAAAACTACTTTTCTTACTTTTTGACCTCCAGAAGAAAGAAACCGTTTGGTTAGTAGAGGTTGAAGTATGGATCTTCCTTTTTGCTGGTAAGTTAGCAAAACAAAATATCTTATAATAATGTGTCATGCTGTTTGAATAAATTGGATGTATGCCCAAAAGCTTGTACAGTGTCTTTGAAATTCAAAGGTTATAAAATTGTTTTTGAAGGTAGTGTTATAATGCACTATTTCCAACTAAAATGAGCTAAATTAAAAGGCTTGTTAAAGTCATCCTTGTGTTACCACATGGAAATGCTGCTGTTGAGCGAGGATTCTCACAAACGTCAAACTATCTTACTGACAGCAGGACCTGTCCCTTTGAGGCATCCATCAGAGGCATACAGTCTACCAAAGATGGTCTTAAACATTACCACTATCAATGCCACACAGTACCATTCACAAGGGACTTCATTGAGAAGGGACATGGGGTGCATGAGTTGTACTTGGCTAGACTTGATGAAGAGAAGAGAATTGAGGACGAACGGAAGAATCAAGAGCAAGAAGATAAAGAGAAAATAAAAAACCAAAGTGAAGAGTATCAAGCTTTGGAAAAGTTTTGGAAAAGAAATTGCAGGAAGGCAATGCAAACAAGTTAGAAAAGCAAGAATCAGAAGCTAAAGAAGAAGTTCAATCTTACAAGTCATTAGTGGCACAAGCGAATGAAAGGATTAAAAATGCAAAGAAAATCAATGATCGGAAAGGTTTGCAAATAGCTCAAACTACGCTAGAAGCTCTGGGCAAAAAAATTGGAAGAAAGTGACTCTGCTTATGAGAAAATAAGAAACAAACAAAATTAAATTCAAAAGAGGAAGACAACAATGTTGGACTACTTTTGTGCAAGTCAATATGAATCAAAGAAAACAAAAAACTTCTAAAAGAGTGATTCACTTTTTTGTGTGCATACAACCCTAACGATTAGTAAGGCGCAGGGGTAGATTTTTTATTTTTTATTTTGATGTTTCACAGATTATTTTATAAATATATTTTATTTTTAGGTGGAAAACAGTTTATTTTAACCTATGCCATCTTTTGATGATAATGAACATCATTATTGTAATAATTATCATTATTATTGCTATTTTGTTTCACTATCATTATTTCCAAATTTGGATTTGTAATGAAATGAGGAAAGTAAAATACTGTACTAAAGAGAAAATAAATTAGAGGGAGGGAGAGGGGGATAAAAGGAGGATTGCAAGGGGTTGATGACGGTTGAACATTCCTCCTTTCTTCTTTTATAAAATACTTTTTATTATTTTTACTACAGGCCCAGTAACATAAAAACATTGTTTTTAATTATTTATTTTATTTTGGCACTATGAGGTGAATATAGTGTTTTTAACATGTCCTACTTCTTCATCGAAATGTCATACTTTTCCTACTTTTTGAGATCGAAAATATGCTATGAGGCCTGAAATTCCTAAACAAAACAAAGTTTCATTTTTTAGTATTTGCTTATCATTGTTTTTGTGTTAATTAAAATGTTACCAAAACCTCCCTTCACTCAACCCTCTCTTTCCTACAGAGTGTTGCTAACATAAAGAATGAAAGTATGTTTATCACCAGGGATCTCGTATTGTTCTACTCTCAAAGATACCAAGCCCACGTGTCCAGACCTTGCTACCTTAATGTTAGAGAAGTGGAACATTCAATAAATAATGTCGAGGAAGATGGGGTAATGCTAACGTTATTGCAAAACAAAGAGCATAGAATCAACATTGGCCTCACGGCTCATTTAATTTCAATTGTTAAGATAAACTTCAGAAATGACAACATAATAAACTTTAGAGATAGCGACCAGATCGCAAGATTAGACAGAATTCAATATACAAAACTTGAAGTAATATTTTCATTAATATTTATATCTTCTAAACAATATTCAAAATTAGCGACTGAGTCGCATTTATCAACATTTAAATAAGTTTTTACTACGTAACTAGAAAAGATAAGCTTGTTTCTAGCGCTGCACATAATCTCACTCAAAATACCAAAGTATTCCCTAATATCATTAAATATAAAACTCTGATTTAAAGTATTCCTCAATAACATAAAATATAAAAACCATGATCAAAAGTATTCCCCAATTACATTTAATATATATAAAAAAATAAACATTATTATTATTAAAGCACGGACTCATTTCAAAATAACATGTATAAAATTAGAATTAATTTGAACCATAGTGTCTAAAGATCATATAGAACAACTTTGACTAGAAAAGTAATTATCCCAAATCAGATACAAAAGTTTAAGACCATAAACGTGCCATTATCCCCAGCAAGTATGACTATACATTAAATTCCACTAAACAAAATATATAAATCTGAATACATATATCCCAAGATAACCCAATGGAATCCCTACATGATTATCACTAAATTTAGCCCAAGCCTAGCTTCCAAAGAAAACATATAAAAACAAACATCTCCAGAATAACTATAACTTACATTTAAGTAAGTTCCTGACTGCTATAGGCATCAAAGAATGCTTGCTGTATACTGTGTATATGCTTATATTCAATTTAACACAGCGGGGAAAATTTGGGAGGGAGGTATTTCAAGTCCAATGATGTCATCTTCAGCAAATTAGTGCATTGTTCTCTCATCGACGCCTGCGCACAATTTCTATAGACCGACTATACGGGGGTAAGGAAACACACGTGATGGCACAGAGTGCCTCATTGCTCCAATTTTTAGCGCCTGTGCAGCGCCCGCCACTCTCGGGGAAAGCGAGCTGGATTACATAGCACTCCGCTGCTTCAATATTGTTTTTATTGTCTAACGTGAACGGCGAACAGTGATGTGTGTGATGTGTGGGGAGAATCCAAACATGGCACTGGTTTCCCGGTAAAATGGGGTAAGTGTGTATGTACTTTAGTAGGTGGTGGAGGTTAGGTGGTGAAGATGTTTGTAGCCACGGTACATCACCTTTAATGAGATGCATTTTGGAATAGGATACTCACCAGGCAGGACTAAATTCCAGAAGTTGGTATCATTCACTATAGTTTCAATGAGATATCTGTTTGTATATTTATAATCTCAAGTTCTAGTTCACCTACATTTTCCTTGAACACAGAATAAATATGTTCACTTATGTCACAATCTTGGGATGGATTAGAAACAAGACACAGTGAACTTCTTTAGTCGCTCAAAGTCTTGAAATATTCTCTCAAATTCCTGTGAGAGTTTATCAATACACTGCCTGTACAACACATCCATCAAATTTAGTATTATCAGCACGACTTAGAACACTTGGAAAGTGTGTGAGCACGCCTTAAGAAAGCTGATTTTTCCATAAATGTAATTTAGACTTGCCTATCATTTTAATTATGGTCCTGTTTAATACTTGCTGCACAGTATTCACCTCATTGAGTGTAGCTGTAAGATCAGTGAAGAAAGCAAGATCCAGTATCCACAGAGGATCTGTTAAATGAGGGCGGTAAGTTGCCTCTTTCCTCAAGGAACTCCACATTCACTGGAAGCAGCTCTTGGAACCTGAATAAAACTTCACCACTACTCAGCTAACGGATTTCTTTATGTAATATCAAATCGCCATACTGTGCTGGAATTTCATCTAATAATTATTTGAAGAGCCTATGCTGAAGGGCCCTAGCATGGATTGAATTCACAACTTTTTGCACAACTCTCATAAGATGTTTAAAATCAACAACTTTTGTACAAAGAGCTTGCTGATAAATGACACAGTGGTAAGTAAAAAAGTCTGGGAAATCAGAATTTTTTTGCAAAGGTCATTTAGGCCAATATTTTCACTGGACATTGCAGGAGCACCGCCTGTGGTTATTGACACAAGTTTTACAAGAGGAATATTCTTTTCCTGAAGGCATGTATGAAAACCTTTAAATAGGTCTTCCCCTACAGTCTTACCATGTAATGGTAATGTTTTCAACATCTCCTCCTTAATTCCACCATCTTTGAAGACCATCCTGACAAACACAAGTAACTGGGAAATATCACTGACATCTGTTGACTCATCCAGTTGAATGCTAAAAAACTCACATGGTTCAAGATCTTGGCTCAGTTGTCAATCAATGTCATCAGACATGTAGATCCCACTCTGCTTTGAGATGATTGGAGTTCCTTAATTGCATTGCATATTTTGTGTTTGTTTTTAAATCCGCTAAACAATGTATTTCCTGCGGTAACTAGATACTCTTTTATTGTATTACCATATTCAAAGGGCTTCTTCTTAATCAAGATATCTGAAATTTTAAAAGAAGCAATGATAGATGCTTTTGCTTTGTTGATAGGCTTAGAAAATATTGTTTGACTGGATCGCAAATTACCTTTCAGATCATAAATTTTCTTTCACCGTATTTCACTGTTAACAGGATAATTGCTTATGTATTCTTTATGCATGATCATGAAATGTTGTTCCACATTACATTTCTTGCAAACAGCAACACTGGCATTGCATATTAAACAAACACATTTGTTATTTGTGTTAAAGAAATACTCGTTCTCCCATTTTTCATTTTAATTTGAGTAACATAATTAATTTAGTTACATATATTGTTTCATTTTCATTCACATTAAATAAATCTTATTAGAACATATTGTATAGTGAGTGACAAGCTGACGAGAGACAATTGGAACGTGGCGTATGAGAGGAGTTTGTGGTAAAGAGAATGAACTGTTAGAGGAAATGATTGGAAGAAACTTGATATATTCTGTGTGTATGTGAAACTAAGCTGAAAGGGGAAGATGTTTTGATAACGAGTGATGGTAGCCTACCACTGTAGTCAGGTGTGGATGAATGATTTTGTGTATCTGGGCAGAATGTTCTGTAAAAATGGAAGAATAGATGATGAAATCGATGGACGGGTGAATGCATCTCGAAGGGAAGTTGGATTATGTGAACTAATGCAAAGAATGAAGTAGGATCAAAAGAGAAAAAAATGGCAGTATATAAAAGTGTTAACGCCATCATTGTTTCATGGATGTTAAGCGTGGGTTTGTTTAGAGAAACACAAGAGCAATTTGATTGCGGTTGGAATGAGATATCTAAGAAATGTAAGTGGACATACTTATAAGGACATAATCAGTAATGAATGGGTGTTGAAGGAATGGGGTTTGAAAGGGAATACAATAGGTCAATGTGAAAGAAGTGTCTTACGTTGGTTTGGGCATATTGAGAGGATGAGAATGGATCGAGTGACGAAGCAAATATATGAAGGTAGAGTGGGTGGATCAAAAGGAATTGGTAGGCCATGTAAGACGTGGCTAAATGTTGTAGACGAATGTGTGGAAAAGAGAAACATTAGGAGTATGACTCGATGTATGGATGTTGTTGAAGTGAAGGGAGTATACAATAATAGGGAAGTGTGGAGAAAGTTAGTGAAGATGGATTAAGTACGGCGTTGTTGTTTTTAGAGCTATATGCAAAGTTTCTTGCCTAACTTATAAGGGAACAGCATGATTAGGTATGTATTTATGAATGTATAGTGCTATAGTTCTCAAGATGAACAACGTAACCAAACTACGCAAGTCATATATTCAACAATAATAGTCCTATAAGTGAGCTCTAGCTCTTTGGATCATGCAATTAATTATCAAATAATAATAAAAAAATCTTTATATTAAGGAAAAATTATAATATAAATATAAAATAAATAAATATAGAGTGTATAAACAAAGTGTGATCTTGGGATCCTTGATAATCTTATAAGTCGATCAGGGCCGAGGTTGCTCTGGTCTATATAAAAGTTAATAACGGGAATAGTAGTAATCACTATAATCATAGCTTTAGTTTGAGTACACTGTCGTAATTGTAATTGCGGAGGTTATTGCTCATGCAGGTAATGTGGTGGGTGTTGATGAGGACACAGCATTTGCCTGGCCTTCGTGTGCCCTGTGCAATAACGAACTCTTGGCTGAGCTGCCTGATAGGAGATACTTCTGTAACAAGTGTGGCGCTACTGTTCCGACCATCACCAACATGTCCCTCGCAGTTTATGTTACTTCCCTCTTGTTACCTCTTCACTGCAGCATCAAAGTTCAGGTAAGTGTTCTTTCACCATAGATGTTGATTGCTAAATACAGGGCAATATGTACCTCTGGTAGTGTAAAGTGTGTCTCTATATTCTTTGTGGCAATCCATACTTTGTTTCTACAATGATCTCCTCTCATATAAACATATCAATAGAGATTGTATGACTCCCACTCAAACACTTTCTAATTCTCACACACTCTTGTTTCAAACTTTCTGACATTTTAAAAATAGTCTGAATTTGATATTGATGAAAATCTTTGGTTCACACATTACAATATAAAGCTGCAAAACTACCATCCTTTTTAATTTTATCACACAGAGAAAGAATTTGTAATCATAAACATTCTTAACCTTCATATATATTATAATGGCTCTATGCCCCCCTAAACACAAAAAAAGGGACTGGCACTTCTTTGTCTACCCGGGGTTACAACGAAAATAGTTTTATGAATTTTAAAACTTATTATTATTCAGTTGTAATATAATCATACCTCAATGCAAAATAATGATTTTAATTTCAACTCTAAAATTAATGGTAGGTAGTTTACTAAAGACTGATTTTTGAAAATCCAAAATTTTTGGAAAATGAGCAGTGATTTGATTTAGAATGGATATCTGGGGAGTGTTTTACTTAATAACTAAGATAATTTTGTTTTTCTAAATCTTAGTCATTCAAGTTTAGTTACTTTACACTGATTTAAAAAATTTTTGTTACTTTTTAAAAATAGCTTTAACTATGAGTGTTTTATGAGTAAAAAAAAAGTTATATTCAAATTTTTCTTAAAATATCTATTCAAGGGATTTACTGAAAACGGATTTTTGAAAATTTTCTTCCAAACTCTAATAGACTATATGAGAAAATGTCTTACTATATATTTTCACATTTACATTCCAACGATAATAAATTATAACGCCCTGTTGTTCTGCAATAAATGTTGAGAATATAAATGTACGAAGTGATTGTATTTTCCAGTTGGCACAAGAAACTATCCTGGGTCTGCTCACGCCATCAATAAGCACGGTTGAGGTGAGTAAACAAAGACATTATATTAAAATAGTTGTATGGTTCACAACATATTCTAATTGTTTCATACCAGATCTGGCTGCAATGATAATGTTATCTGTTATCTGTACCAGAACACCAACATTGGCTCTAACTTGGTCTATTACTGTGGTTTCCTGATTGTTCCCCAGTTTTCACCCCTTCTTGTACTTTTGGACTATATAGTTAGTTCTTTGATGATTGCCACTGGCTCTAAAGATTACTATTAAAAAGTTCTTTGTATATCATATACCTATAGAATTAGTCCCTACACTACTTTCTAATGGCCACCGAGATAAAAAAATTAATTCAATAATTTTATTAAAGAATTATTATATTGAGAAAATATTTAAATGTAAATTTCACCCATTTTTGAGGTTTGGTAAACTCGTATGTTTAAGTTCAGGACTAGAAAATGTAATGAGGATGAAGAAGGAAAGGATGCTAAAAAGAATTATGGAGATAAGTATATATGAAAAAGATCAAAAGGGAGGCCAAGAAAAAATGGGAGGAGCAGATAACAAAGTGTGCAAGTAAGGGGAGAAGATAGGAAGAAATTAAAGGATGGAGAATGATGGAGGATGATGATGACTAGAACATTTAATAAGATGACTTTCTCAGGTATACTGAAGTAACAGGATGCAGACAGTCAAATGTGACACTTGTTTGAGAACCAAATAACAATAAACTTTGGGGAGATTCTTCAATAAACACTGTTTTATAAACCCTTAGGAGTAGTAGCAATACAAGCTTTCGTGGTAAAATTGAATGAAAGACTTATATAGATTGTTATTTATACTAGAAATTGGCTTAAACTTTTTGCTCTAGTAAGTTGGTACTCTGAAAATTCTTCCTCTCAGGGTTCTTATGAATATTAAATAAGCTAGTTTTTTATTCTTCATTTGATTATAATTTTATTACATTCATAAATATTAGGATAGTACCTACCACTCCTTGACAAGAGAAATTAAAATGTAATATATCCCCTTTATTTTCAAACACTTTTACAATTGTATACATTGATGCTAAAACAAACAAATTTCATAAATAACAGAACAATATGGCTACAACAAGACAATTTTCAAACATGTCCATCTTATGAGTATCCTGGCGTTTTAGGTGGTCAGAGCTTTTCTTAGCATTCTTATTGGCTGGAATAGCTACTCAAGTCTAGGCTTGTTGGAAACTTTGAAAACAACTTGTCAGCTTTGATTTCGCTTTAAAAATAATCAGCTTCAAATTCAATGAGGCTTTGCCAATAAAAATATTGAAGACTAAAATAAATATATGTTTAATTTTTTGTCTGTTTGTGCTTTTAGATAAATTGCAAATTAATGTTCACATAGCAAATATCTGCAGTAATTTGTATCACATATCATGATATTTACTTGATCCATTAGCTTAGGCCAAAATGTGTTAAATCATTTTTTAAATAAAACATTTTGTAGATTATATTTAGTGTCTTAAGTTATGTAAAAATGCAGAATATATAGTTTTTTTCAATACAAAACATAAACAAAATATTCAAAATTAAATTCAGCTTTGGGAATATTTGCTATAATTCTCTTAATTTTCACTTTGAATAGAAAAATAGAGTTACCACAGCCTGACTTATGTCAATATATGCAGGGGCGTCGCGCTGGGAAGGTGGGGTTATGGTGATGTCACCCGCCAATGTTGGTTAAAAGCTTGGAAGTTGGGAGTTTTGTTAGATTTAAGATCTGGAGTTGGAAAATTCTGGGCTTATTCTATACCCCATTACTTTCTTCTATAAAAGTTCTTAACCACATATGTGTACAGACAAATTACAAATTTCCCAACTGTTGATCCCTACTCTACAAAAAATATCAGCTTCAAACATCATCAAACATTGAAAGGAGATTCCTTCTCTAGTAATTGTAGAAAGCTTAGTTAGTCAAGTAGTCTAGTTCCACCGTTGTCAGTAGGCAGAGACAACAGCCAGTGAGTGAGCTGAATGTGGTATGGAAACGAATCATAAGGGAACATGAGCTGTCCAATAGCAAAATTTCACTCAGTCAGCAATGCTTGAAGTGGTAACATTGTCAGCCAATGTTTTGTTTATGGTTTAATGTTTTTAGTTGTGACTTTCGTGGTTGCTAGACTGTCACAGTTTTATGATTCAAATTATCATATGTTGTACAGCCAATGCCTTAATTAGGGCTTTATTAAATTTTAAAGGCATAAATGCAGTTAATGTTACGCAACATTTTATGGTTTTCCTATCGAAAGCAATGACTGATGAAATGAGGACATTGAGGTTAATGTTAATGTTTGACTTCTGAAATACACACTAATTTTTTTAGCAAGAATTTATACTAGTTTTAATTGAACTGATGAATCTTATTTCATTGTTTATTAAAATAGGCTTTCATGAAAGCAATTTAGGCTCAAAGCAACAATGAAGGAAGAGGAGTAATAGGGCTGTGTTACATTGTTACAGCTCTTATAACTTTTCATTTGATTAAGTAAACTACATTAAACAAATAAGGTTTTTTTTCACCTTTTAACATTTTCAAATTTGGGATACATTTTAAAATTCGTTATTTAGTGTTTGATTTGCACAAAATTTCATATAACCATGTTGTTTAGAGTGCTGATTTCGAATTTGCCATAAGTTATTTAATAAAATGCCAGGGGAAGCCCCTTCACCCTCACGCACTAAGTTACAATATGTTTTGAATAGTTTATTGACGTAGGTACCAGTATTAACATTTTAGGGCAACCTGCATGAGGTTATGAAGCAGGACATTGGTAGACAGGTATCATAATACTGTAGGAATATTGATAAATTCAATTTTTATTGCTTTATTTTACAGTTGAAAATGTTTTTAGATAAACTTGGCTGAATTTCAAATTTTTGATAAAGTAACGAGCGAATTCTACATCTGAGTGAGTTAACTAGTTAAATATTGCTTCCAAGTGTGTTATAATAAAGCAGTGGTCTCCAACCAGGTAGTTGCAGCGTGTTTCGGGGGGGGGCCACAATATAAAAGTTTTAGCTTTATATATACTTTTTACAGAGTTTAATGATTATAGGTAGATGCGTAATTTTAATATAAATATGAGTTGTTAAAGTGCTTAAAATGACCTAGTTACTGCTTAGGTATCTTAAAATCCCTCCAAGCAAATAAGGGTACATTTCCTCTAAATTCTACCTATCCCACTAGTGTAGCTGTAGAAAGTCCGGGTTGGTAGTAATACACAGTTAAAAACCTTAAAAACTAGGATTTGAAAGCTTTTAAGCTATCAAAGAGTTGCGATGGCCGCAGAGATAAAAGTTGTGGTCATAAAATACAAAATGTTGGAAACTGCTGTAATAAAGTCAGTTATATTTTTTAATGTAAAATATACGATTTGAACAATATCTGCAAATCTAAATACATATATTCAAGCTCAATTGGATATTAAGCTCAGATGCAGGTAAACTTAAATAAACAATAATTCTTCAAGTTATTTCCTTATGCACTGAAAAAGCCTTGTAGCTTTAAAAATCCAGTATAAACAAATAAATAAATAAATTTAAAAATACACTTGCCTAAAAGCTTAATTCAAGGATTGAATATCACCCCATATTTAAAAAAATTCAGGGAGCCTTCTCCCCAAACCCCCCCTTTCCCAACATTGCCCTTCTTGTACTCTCCTTTCCTACTTGGGAATTTTTCTAATTTTAAACTATATCTCTAGTTCAGAGTGACTATTGTGTTCTTACAGTGTTGTCAAGCATCATTATACATGTCTAACTATATCTCTAGTCCAGAGTGACTATTGTGTTCTTACAGTGTTGTCAAGCATCATTATACATGTCTAACTATATATATAGCCCAGAGTGACACTTGTGTTCTTACAGTGTTGTCAAGCATCATTATACATGTCTAACTATATCTCTAGTCCAGAGTGACTATTGTGTTCTTACAGTGTTGTCAAGCATCATTATACATGTCTAACTATATATATAGCCCAGAGTGACACTTGTGTTCTTACAGTGTTGTCAAGCATCATTATACATGTCTAACTATATCTCTAGTCCAGAGTGACTATTGTGTTCTTACAGTGTTAATGTCTAACTATATCTATAGCCCAGAGTGACACTTGTGTTCTTACAGTGTTGTCAAGCATCATTATACATGTCTAACTATATCTATTGCCCAGAGTGACACTTGTGTTCTTACAGTGTTGTCAAGCATCATTATACATGTCTAACTATATCTCTAGTCCAGAATGACTATTCTGTTCTTACTGTGTTTTCAATCGTCATTATACATGTCTAACTATATCTATTGCCCAGAGTGACTATTGTGTTCTTACAGTGTTGTCAAGCATCATTATACATGTCTAACTATATCTATAGCCCAGAGGGACTATTGTGTATCTTACAGTGTTGTCAAGCATCATTATACATGTCTGACTCTATAGCCCAGAGTGACTATTGTGTTCTTACAGTGTTGTCAAGCATCATTATACATGTCTAACTATATCTATAGCCCAGAGTGATTATTGTGTTCTTACAGTGTTGTCAAGCATCATTATACATGTCTAACTATATCTATAGCCCAGAGTGATTATTGTGTTCTTACAGTGTTGTCAAACATCATTATACTTAATTCTGACCAATCTTTATAATTGTTTCAACAGTTTAGAAAAATGTTATAATTATAATTTATAACATATTTTGTATACAGTGTAAATTCATTAATTTCTTACTGTTAGCTTATTTGTCATTTGTCTATGACTAAAAGATATAAATTAATTAAATTCTTACTGTTAGTTTATTTGTCTATGACAAGAAGGTATCTGTTTTTGGTTTAAAAGAGTAACTAAATATTTCAACACATTTTTATACAATATTTTATTTTAGCCAGTTAACATTTACATTTAAACTTGTCATATTATTGTACAATATGCTCATAAAGTTGTAACTAATCGTAACTCTCTTTTAGGGCTATGACTTGACATCATTGCTTGGACAAGAAATAGGACCTCTGCTTTGTTTAGTGGTACAGACAAGAACCAGTGAAGACGACAACACAGGATTCTTACTTGAACAACTTCCTGGGATACAGTAATCATGGTTGGCTATCACTTCTCACAATGGATTATAATTACCCTGTGGCTAGTAATAAACTAGCTAAAAGTTCCTAGAAAAACAATATTTATAAACATTATTGACTTTTTAAACTAGAATAAATGGTTCATAAATTTGTTTTGTATTTAAATGAGAATTGTGATACTTCTACTAACATTATATTTACTCACTGATAGTCAATATTAAAGTATAAATACCACATATTAGGTATGAATCTAAATCTATATACACCTTCTAATTTTTAAGTAAGCCTCTACATTGGTGTTTCAATTGCTGTTGTTGAAACATTGATACATTTTAATATGTTGTGAAGTTCTGAATCAGAGGTAAAATATTCACTTAGGTTAAATTCATTTTATTTTTTCCAAAGCTTGATATTTAATCCAAATTGGTAAGTGAAGATTCAGATTGAATTTCAAAAGTTAAATCTTGGATGTCTATACGCCTATATTTTACCTTTGTACATCTTCTTTTCATGAATATTTTTTGAAAGAACTCTTAATAATTAATTGGTGGCTAAACCTAAGAACCATACCTTTTAGGTGATTTTATTCCCTAAGAAACCTGAAAATCACAAAATTAATACTAGCATTACACTCCCAAAAATGAGGGAAATCCAATAATACTAAATTCAAGATTATTAAAAAATTTGCCATGGTGAACAATTTCAAAGCCAAACTCACCTGACGCAGGAACACAGATCATTGAAAAATCTGTAAAATGGTATGACCTTAGCTTTACATATTTATAGAGCTAATTAACGTGCAATCTTCTGCGGTGACTCTTTTACAACAGACACATTTCTTGAAAATTGTTAACTAATCTTTTCTTATCCAAATGAAAACACTTCTGCACATCCACTTATAAATTTACATCCAGCACACATGCACACCCATGCGCACATGCATGCACGCACACACACACAAGGCTACATAAAAACTGAACTAAAAATGTAGTAGAGCGGAAACACCCACCAAAATTTATCCACTGGAAGTCACATTTTTAAATAAAGTATTAGTATATATATTTTAAGGCCAAATAATATATAAATAGTATTCCTTTCCAACCTAAACTAACCTAACCTTCCGCTAACCTTGCTACCATTCCATTAGCTAATAAATTAGAACCTCAACTAATTTTCATAAAATAAACAATTTGACTTTCGTATTATAAGATGACACCATATTGTATAGTATTAGGAATCAAACCACGGGTTTGTCATGTAGGTTTACGTTTGAACTTAGATTTTGATGAGTTGTCCAAATGTTGTAAGAATAAAATAATTTTAAATAAATATAATTAAATTATCATTGGATTGTAGTGGTAGTATTAAATTTTTAATTATTTGGTGTCTTAAGTGAAATACAGTGTATTATATAAGGTTCTTATGCATCATTCCTGATTGTTTGGCTAAATTGTGTGAAAATGGTTGCATAAAATATATTACAGAATATAATATTTTATCTGGAATGTTTATTTTTATCAAAATTTCCACAGTGTTGAAAAATAAAGATTCTATTCAAAACATTTTCAAGGCTTGGTATTTAATTGGAACTAGATAGAGTAGATACATCCAGAGACATATTCAATCCACTAATCAAAATAATGGATTCTCAATGTCTCGAAAATTTTATTTTTTCTATATAACTATGGTACTCCTTTTCAATTTCAAGTAATCATTTTGTAAAATGTATTTTTGTTGACTTAACACCTTTGTAAACTGCTTTCTCAATAAATGGCCATATAATTTGAGCCTTTTTAGTTTATGTGAACAGTTTGATATTATATAAAGCGTTGAATGTGCCAAAACCTACTTGAAAAATATAGTTTAATAATGTTTTACTGATGTATATTTTTGGAATGAGAGTACCTTATAGCTCACTTATTTTGTAATTAATGTATAAATATAATAAATATTTTAATAAATAAATTCCTACTTCAAATCACTGGTAACATAACCTCTAAGTCTATGAGGATACAATTTTCTCGATCATAAAACTCACTAAACATGTTAAACACAATACCAATTTTGACCAGTGTCATCAGTGACACCCTTAGGGGTGTGTGACCTATGGTGAACCAGGGGTGGCACACCTACATTCACTCATTAAGCATTTTCAAGACATTCTACACCCTGGGTCTGGATAATCCTGTCTCTGATACACCCAATATGCAAGATACAGCAATAAAGGGGCCAAGAAAATTTTCGGGACTTAACATTGTGGAAACCCCTGTAGTCATGAAGCTCTAAGCTCCAAAATGTAGGTCCCTCGTCTACCTGGGCAGTCAAGCTATCAATAACTACCTGCTCTCTTACCTCCTACTTAGTTTATAACAAGGTTCTCGTCACATATTATCTCCTTACCTCTCTTTTGTTTGCACTCTCTACTTTCAATGATGTAGTTGTAGAGTTGACCATGTATCCACGGGTGCTAGGAAGGTGCAATTTATTCCAAATATGGAACTTGGGGCTAAGAGCACATAAGAAGAAGTTTCATTTTCGTCTTAGTGATAAAAAGAGATATAATATACTTATTAACTTACTTTATAGTTTATGACATTAGGAACTCGAAAGTACATTGTTGCACTTACAAAAGTCCGCCACCTATCCTTATCTTAAGCTAATTTCATCCAGTCCACCTCATTACACCCTATTTCTTTTGGGTCCATTCTAATGCTATCCTCCCATCTATATCTAGGTCTTCCCACTGGTCTCTTCCCATTGGGTTTGTCAATTTTGAACACGCTTCTATATTCTCCCAATCACGCTGCATGTCCTGCCCACCGTAATCTTCAAGACAATGTCTTGTGATGAGTATAGGGTATATGACTCATCATTATGTAACCTCCTCCACCCCCACCCCCTCCAGTAGCCTCATCCCTGTTTGAATCAAATATGATATCTCCCTAAGCGCCTTGTTTCTGAACACCCTACATTTGTTTTCATCTTTTAAGGTAAGAGACCACGTTTCACAGCCATAGAGAACAACCGGTAAAACTATTGTTTTGTATATTTTGAGTTTTACACTCCTTGAAAGCAGGCCAGAGGTAAACAACTTACTGACCGAGTAACAGCATGCATTTCCTGACTGTATTCTTTTATTAATTTAACCTTTAGATGAATACAAATCAATAAAATTTTAGTGAATAATTTTAACCAAAATAAAATATAGCGTTTCAAAATGGCAACAAATGAATTATCTACTCTCAAATCACAATAGTAAATAAAATGCTAACTAGAATTCACTAAAGAGTCCACATGCATCCAAAAATTTCTTTTTTGGGTCTAGTATCTCATAAAATGTATATTTTTTTCAGTAACTCTGGTTTACCTTATTGTAGTTAAAAAAAATTGTCCTAAATTTGAAGGATATGAAACTTTGAATCACAAACTTAGAAAATAAAAATTAACCATTGATTCACGAGGAAAAATATTTTGTATTTAAAATAATAATAAAAACGTTCATATGTTTTTCTTGTAATTCAATTTCACACATTTATTTAAAAATATGTTTAAAATATGTATTTTGATCTGAAATTAGATTATTTCCAGCTCAGGCTACAATGGTATATTTTATAGCTATCAACATTTTATTTTCTTTGGAATAATTTTTACATTAGAATGAAAAATTTTTTTTTTTATTTAATACAGAAGTATATCTTTTAAAAGAATTTAAAAAATACATTGAGGAACTAAAAATAAACCAACTGAACAATTTGTGAAAATGAATTTATTGTTTTTATTTTTTGATCCACTTTTAGAAATACGTTAATTACAGATTTATTTTCTAAATGTAATGTTTGTAATGTGTATGTTTAATCTTTATTGTCTAACAATTTATTTTCATGAAATAATCATTTTGGTAAATTTTAATTAAAAAAAAATGCTTACAATATTTTGCTTGGTCATACATACATTGGGATTGATTTACAAAATTTAAATGAAAACTTACTGTAAAAGCAAAGTGGGTAAACATAAGTTTATATTATTTTACCAGAAAATCAATGATTATACATTTTTAATATTTCTTTTAGTATTTAAAATGTCAAGCATAAAATAATAAAGATTTGATTTAAAATATTTTAAAATTTGATTATGATTTCTAAAGTGGATCTACTTAGTATCAAATGAAAGATACAGTTCATGAAAAATAATGATTTTCTTTGTTAATAAAATATTTATTTCTAGATTGGTAACTATATCAGGAGAAATGGGTTTAGAAGATGAAAATAGAGAAAGTGAGACGTAATGATAATCATAAACTCCTTTATTCTGTAAAAATAATCAAATAGTCCACTAAAGTGGACAGTTATTTTTATATACCTTATGGCAATTTTCAAAATTATTGAGTGCTGTATATTTTTTAAATTAGTTTACCAATTTTTTTTTGATAACATGAACATAAGTTATTGAAATTTCACGAAATTCATAGAAAAGGCTTAAAAGTCTAAATTGTTTAGAAAATTAAAAAATTTCTTTCCACAAACGCACCTAATAATAAACTAATAAGATAATGATTTAATTTCTTAGATATTAATAATTATGACTATACATCAATTTAGAATTACAAATTAAATCATAAAAATGTTGACAATACCTAATACATTTAAAATGAAGCAAGCAATTCAACCTCAAGTCACTGAATTGATCGTCCACAAAGTAACTTAAGTTGTTTTTGTGAGTGCTGATTATCAAAATATATTTTTAAAAATCCATTATTTAAAAAGTTACTAATATAATCAACTTTTACTTTTTATTTCAATATAACTTTTCTTTTAAAATCCATTGCAATATTTAAAAAAAGTAAAATATTTCAAGATTTCTGAAAATAGGAAAAATAAATTTCCTCAAAAATGTAAGAGACTAGGACAGTGTAGGCCATAGGAATGAAGTTTGTGAGGAGCTTGTTAGCTGTCACGAGGAGAAACAAGATTAGGAATGAAGTTATCTGGGAAAGAGTAGGAGTACAGGGAGTACATGAAATAGTAGAGGAAGCAAGAATGAGATGGTATGGGCATTTAGTAAGGATGGGAAAAAGATGCCAAAGAAAATGTTGGAAATAAAGTATGTAGGAAAAAGACCGCAAGGGAGGCCAAGAAAGAGATGGGAGAAGCAGATAATAGAAAGTGGTTGAGTGAGAGGAGAAGAATGGTGGAAGGATAGAGGAAGATGGAGGCTTTTTATTAAATTGACCCGGCCACTGGCTGGAAAAAATTGATGATGATGATATTAGTAAGACACTCACACAAATATGATGATGAAAACTGTAACAAAATTTTCACTGCTCCTGTGTAGAGAGCTGGGTATTTGGCTTGAACAAAAATCCAAAATTCCTCAAAAGCTATTTCAAAAAATTTGATGTTTAGAGTATGATCCATTGACAAGGTAACCAATTGTTCTTTTCCTTGTAACAAAAATTCATGACTTGATATTTTAACTGGGCCAAATGGATTTCATATCTATACTTAATTGTCTGTATTTAAGGAAGGAAAGTAACTTGAAATCTTTTATTTCAATATTGTTAAACTTTCTGTTGTAATGGAATTAACTCCCTCTACATTTTTACTATGGATTGAAGAAAACATATCTACTGTATTAGTTTCTGACAAGCGTTTTTTACAAAGATATATTTTTTTCTGAAAAATCTAGCAGAAGCTAATCCTGAAACCTCAAATTCCTACAACACTCATAAACCTATAAATGTTGATTGGAAGGAACAAAGTATAAGAATAATTTACAAGTCTAACAAATCAGTTAATTAATATTCAAACAAGTCAAAAGGAAGCACATAGGACTAAAGGTATAAATTATTCAAACCATCCATTGTTTAAACATGAGAATATAAACGGTTACAATATTATAAATAGTCGACAAGGGAACATCAGGTTTGAGCACCTAGGTACACCCTATAACATACACATGTAGGTCATAGGTGTAAATAAGAAAGCTTATATCTCGTTAAAGCAGGACAATTACTAATTCATCAAATAAGATGAAAGGCAGCAACTCTAAGGCAATATTAATTAGTGGCAGTAATCAAATCTAATTACAAATTTATCATACATAACTCTACTCCAGCCTGCTGACTTTGAGGCTTCCAACTACAACACATAATTTCAAATATAAAGAACTAAGCCACACAAATTTAGGCCTAGTTTAAGGAGCTACAAGGACAGTAATTAACATGAGCTAGCTAGCTTGAGTTAACTTCATAGAGAGTTAGACATTTCAATGTTATAACTTCATAGAAGAGAAACTATTATTTTTACAACTAGTAAAAGGTGAACTACCAGGAATCTAGACGTTACAGATACTATGGCCGGTCAATTCCTAATTAGTACTGCCTGAGCAATCAATAGTATATTTATTCTCTTACCCTGAAAAGGGGACAATAATACTAGACAAAATAGTGATGATCTTTGACTAACGCTAAAGGCACCACAAGGCGGCCGTACACAACAGACAAAACTCCACGGGCCGCTACTATGCACAAATAGCACTTCCAGAGGTTGCGCATCGCATTCCAGTAGACAGACACATCAGAGACAAGTGTCAGTTACAGACCCAATCAGGTCGTGAAACAAAGCAATAGATAACCTATTATCCTCTATTATTTAATTATATTCTTTAAACTAGACGCAACATGGTCATATAGCCTAAGGAGCCTAAGATATATACGCCTATAAAGCCCACAATTATAGACTATGCCTTATGGGCATAGGGAAACAATTCAGTAGTACTGACATACAAAAACTATGTCATATGGACATAGAACGATAGAGCTCAAAGCTCAACATAATAAACTATGCCTTAAGGGCATAGGGAAACAATTCAGTAGTACTGACATACAAAAACTAAATCATATGGACACTGAACAATAAGCCTAAACTATACGATAAATTACATTATCCCTCAATACTTATAGTATCCGCCATAGCTTCCTCTGGGGCGAAGAGGTGACACAGACACCTCAACCATCGCGGCCTTCAGTACGTAGTTTTAGCAGATGCTCGTGAATATGATCCAGCAGTTCCTCCGACTAGTGGTTACAATAGATTAGATGTAGGTGAACCGAGGACTGATTAAATTGAACAGGGTTTATCTCCAAGTACGAAGGGGGGTGGTAATTTTCTAACATCATGCCACCCGACCACTAGCGCTCGCCAACGGTGGTTGAGAACACCCCAAAGGAAGCCTCTCTAATTTGCTCTTCGTCTGGCCCAGGTGTTAAATGTTTGTGTGTTGGTCTTCAAAGCCGAGTTGCTTCGTTCGCTGGGGCATTTTTCATGAGAACTGGGCGTTTCCCGCTTGTGATGTCACAGTATGTCTATATTTGCCACACATTATTAGAACCTATTAGACTTGATAGTAATAGTTTTAAACCAATTATAGGGCTTCATTGAGTGTAAGTGTTAAAATGTATTTAACACGTTACATTCCGATGATGACAGTGACCTATTATCAGCGTTTTAAATGAAAAGAATGAGCTCGAAGATCCACTCATTAAAAAAAAAGTTTGATATTAAAGATCCCAAATTTGTACCTCCACAACAGCCTTCTCCCGTGGAGTTAGCACCAACTCCATATAGAGGAGAATGAGTAAAAAGGCCTCCATAGTTTTTGAAAAAATACGTCAGCTACTCCACGTTTGATGAGGAACTTGGTAATCCCACATCACTAGAGGAAGCTTTCAACAGTTCCGATAAGGAATCAAGCTATGAATGATGAATACAGAGCTTTGACTGAAAACGGCACCTGGGAGTTGGTAGATCTTCCTCATGATAAAACACCCCTGAATTGTAAATGGGTATTCAAGAATAAACGAGACAGGTCTGGAAAAATCGTTAAACTACGCCCGTCTTGTCATCAAGGGGTACGCTTAAAAATAGGAATTGATTTTGAAGAGACGTACCCCCAACCGTACATTACAGTTCAATTTGGTACTTCTAGATGGGTGATTATTCCTGGGATATTGTTTCATTTGGGGCCAGAGGAGTTTAAACTATATTGAATTCCAGCATATTGAATTGTTTCAAAATTCTCTCAATATATGAATGTTGATCAATCCAAATTTTTCTGTTTTGACTGTACCTTTTTATTTGTAAACCCAAGACAAATCTGGCTTTACCAATATCCTTCATTTTAAAATGTTTCATCAGTTTACTTTTGCTATATTCTTTTATCATTTGAAAACAAAATCACGTCAACATAAACAGCCAAAATCAGGATTGATTTGCCTTTGATTCTGTAATATAAACATGAGTGAACTTGAGACTGCTTCAGAATGATTTTCTTAAAGCGTGCATCCAACTTCATGTTCCATACTTCGCTCGCCTGTTTCAGACCATACAGTGAATAATTTGGTTGTACACTTGAGTTAAATAGAAAAACTGTTCCAGCAGATTGGGCTAGTGACTCGTATGAGAGGCGATCTGAAATGGGTTATATATTTCTTAAAAATAAATAGCAGAGCTCATGAAACACAAACAAAAAAACCCAACGCGCTCTCAATGACAGAATCAGAGTATATGGCAATGTCTGCGGCTGCACAAGATGCGCTAGATCTCCGAGGCTTAAGTCGAGAACTTTGTTTGACTTTGAATGGTGCATATCAAGCGCGCACCAAGAATATTGATGCCTGCCATCATTTTGTAAAGGAGAAGATCCTTCCTAAAATACTAGTCCTCGCAATCCATGTTAGTAGACTCACTCATATGATATACAAAATACCTTTATTTTAAGTTTCTTATAAAAAATACTTACCTGAGTACAATATCAAGTCTTTGTTCAGAACCAATGGATTTTCTAAAACTAGTTATGGTTTTGTCAATCTTTCTTCTAGTTTGGAAAGTAAGAAATCAAATTACCCTCTACTAATACATAAGTATTAAACAAATTTATCTCATACAAGCGAGCTTGACGATATAATTTTTTAAATTCACCTCGTCTTTTATTAAATTCATGAAGAGAGCATTTGGCATTGGGATGATGAAACAATGCACTTCAACACTGCACTGCAACGGCTTTTTTTTTTTTTAGCCCTGTGTCTTAGGTCCCGTTCGTTTTATACGCTTATGTTGTAACCACGCAAATGGTTTTAACAACTAATGAGGAACTAGATGNAGCCCTGTGTCTTAGGTCCCGTTCGTTTTATACGCTTATGTTGTAACCACGCAAATGGTTTTAACAACTAATGAGGAACTAGATGTTGACAATGAGGTTATATTTATGTGGCCAGCTGGAAAATTTATGAAGTGCTGAAAAATCATGTGAGTTAAAATTCTTATATACTAATCTTAGGCTTTTAATTTTATGATGCTATCAATATTATTTATTTTAAATACGATTGTTTATAATTATTATGGATTCTTTCACAATTAAGCTAGGGGATTATCCTTAAATAAAAATTTGTCACTTAGGTGCCGTGGCGTTAGTAGCTTTAGTAGGCCTACAAGTAGTTAGTAGGACCATATAGGACAGGCTGTGATTAACCGATATAAATATCCCTGGCCTGTGATTGGCTGTTGGCATTGGGTCAGGGCTTTCCCCCCACTCCAACTCTCCCTGACCCCGTACCACTTTATTCCCGACGCCGTTCGTTCCTGATTTTTTATGTGTGCTTATTAGATTTTAAGTGTGCCCCGGCCCCATTAGTTTTTATGTGTGCGCATTGGTTTTTATGTGTGCCCACTGGTTAATTTTGTGTGCCATTGGATCGTATGTCTGGGTAGGATTTGGACGGGCGTTGGAGTTTATATGTGGGTGTGTTTTTAATTATTTATTGGTGTGGGAGTTTATTTTATTTATTGGGGGGAACGTGCAGTCCATGGCGTCGGGCACTCCTCCCACGGCTCTGGGTAGGACTGGGACTGGCGTTAAAGTTTATTTGTGGGAGTTTTATATCTATTTATTGGTGTGGGAGTTTTTTATTTATTTATGGGGGTACGTGCAGTCCATGGCGTCAAGCACTCCTCCCGCGACGTCCCATGAATTATTGGCATTGCTAGTGAGCGTGGGAGCTTGCAGGAGCATCCTCTCTGGCCAGCCGTTAAGCGTAGATTGTGAACAAAGGTTCCTTATCACAAGACTCTGAATCTATTTTTGTGTCGCAACCCTCCCCCTTCTCCATCTATGTGGTAATGGTTTTTTTCCGGTGATGTCGCAACTAGAGAGCATTGACACAGTTCTGATTATGACCAATCAGGAGCCTCGGAAGTCTCACGGTGATTTATAATCCTCAGTTATGGGCTGCTATCCCCCACATAAGTCTACTAAAATGGGTTGTTTGGTATCGTCCGTCGACATGCGCCATACCAACATGGACCACTGTTAGCGGAGCAATAAGGTAGAAATATTCCAGCATTTATGTGGAGTGAGAGAGAGTAGGAAACCACCCCAGTTCACCCGAGCGAGATTCGAACCCACGACCTCCCGGTCATAACTAGATGAGTTACACGCACCCTTTCTGGATAAATGACTTTGACTATGTGTATGTTAATTATGGTAGTGCGGTAGGGATGATTAAAAAATGTTCCAGCATTTTTTACCTGGATGGAGAACTACCAACAGATAACCCAGCAGGGATTCGATTCCAAGATACCCCCGCCAGAATTAGATGAGCCTGACATTTAGATGGCGTGCCCACCGGGATATGAACCTCGATATCTTTCACGGTACTAGCACCACTAATGTCTGTTAGAACGGTCATCCAATAAGATACTTCCTTCCAGTGCTTGAGTGCACCCCACATTTGCGAGAGTGAAAAAAAGGCAAACTCAAAAAGGCTTAAAGCTGGTCGACCAGATTTTCCGTTTGATATAATTATACCAGGTATAATGTATACCCGCATTTGCTTGGGGAGAAAATTAATCTCAGTAGGCCAGAACGGGAATCAAACCCACGACCTTCCCGTCATAACTAGATGAGTTACACTCACACTTTCTGGCTAAACGTCTGTATATTAACTAAGATAATGTGGTAATGATGAATAAGAAAATGTTCCAGCATTTAACTTGTTAGGGAGGAGTAAGGTAGAAATGTTCCAGCGTTTACGTGGAGTGCGGGAGAGTAAGGTAGAAATGTTCCAGCATTTACGTGGAGGGAGGGAAAAAACCATTTAGGGAGAACTATTAATAGTACACCTCAGCAGGGATTCGAAACCCCGACCTCCCCCACCAAACCTAGGTGATTTACACAGGAAACCATTTAGTGAGAACTAGTAACAGTACACCTCAGTGGAGATTCGAAACCCCGACCTCCCCCACAATAACTAAATGAGTTAAACATGAAACCATTTAGGGAGAACTAGTAACAGTACACCTCAGTGGAGATTCGAACCCACGACCTCCCCATCATAACTAAATGAATTATACGCACCCTTTCGGGCTAAGCGTCTATATATTAACTAAGATAATGTGGTAAGAATGATTAAGAAAATGTTACAGCATTTTAACTGGAGGAACAATAGTTTACCCGGCAGGGATTTGATTCCTACATTCCCCCCGCCAGAATTAAATGAGCCTGACCTTTAAATGGCGTGCCTACAAGAATTTGAATCTCGATATCTTTAGCACCGCTAATGTATGTTAGAACGGTCATCCAATCAAAGACTTCCTTTCAATGACAGAGTGCACCCCGAATTTGCGAGAGTCAAAAATAAGGCAAAATAAAAATCAGTTAAAGATGATCGACCAAATTTTCCGTTTGATATAATTAAACCAGGTATAATGTGTACCAGCATTTGGTTTGGGAAAACTCTAAAAGCATATTATTTCAAACAGTTTCACTGTTTGAATAGCGTTTATAAATTAACTAAATTTGGTTTAAGCTAGGGTGGCAAGTTCACACACACACACACACAC
>CABFWO010004694.1:0-59965 GCA_902155825.1 Timema genevievae
TTTAAACACACAAGGAGGTTCTTTACGTTAAGTTACGTTAAGTTACGTTAAGTTAAGTTTAAGTTGATCGTGATCCCGGCATAAATTATTATCAGCTTTGTATATCCCCAAAGTTGTTGGTTCATAGTGAGAGTTATACATATTCTATAATATAGTACACCTAAATTAAAGATAATAAATTACTTCCAATATATATATTTATTTAACTTCACCTACTCCAGGTTGAATACCACTGCTGTATAATTATGATTGGTACTATCCTCAAAACAAGTTGATAAATGAATTGTAGTTAATGTTACATTCAAGATTATACAGAAAACCCATGGACTACACCAGGCCTTTTTAAACTTTTTCCACTCGTGGCCCCTTTTTGCTTGAGAAATATTTACGTGATCCCGGGTTTATAGGTATATAAATCAAACATTCACTGATAATAATTTTTTTTTTAAACAATTCCTTATTATATATACAATTTAACTATTTATTGAAGACTAAATCAAATTTGCATACAAATGAGATGGTATATAGGTATAAAAGATAGGTAGACGAATCAAACATTTACTGATAATAAATCATGAAGAAATTTATTTTAAAACAATTCTTTGGCATACATGTTATTTTCTCATTTATTAAAAATGAAAGAAAATTTGCAGACTAACAGATATGGATGTGCTTGGGTTTTTTATATAGAGGATTAAATCTTGGCTGAATATTTGATATGGCAGGTCATAAAGCCTCTTCAATGTTTTTCAGAGTTGATTGATATTTTGATTTTATAATTTTCACTTCTGACAACGCCGCTTCGCATAAATTCGTAGTACAAAAGGGCAGAATTATATTTAGGGCCATTTCAGAAACTATTGGAAATTCTGTCCTAATTCCAAGACAAAATTCATTCAACGGTTTTTTTATGAAACTCAAGTTTTAAACCTGTGTCACTTGATAGCTCAGCAAATTCTTCTTGAACTTCAATGGCAGATGACTGACATTTTTTATTTCAATTGAGTAATTTATGGTTTAAGAACCCAACTTAGTTTTTTAAAATACAAATTTAAAGTTAAGTATTTCTGAAACTGTGTCTTCAGGCACTTCAAATGATCAATTACAACTCTTACAGTTAAATCTTTGGGAAGGTTATTTTCAATAATAAAATCATCTGTAGCTGTAAACATTTCTAAAGAACCATTCTCCATCTCCATATTCTTTCATATCTTAACTTATTTAGTAAAACTTTGAATTTTATCTTTTAACATAAATATGTTACAATTTTTCCTTGAAGCAACATGTTTAAATCATTGAGTTTTTTGAAAATATCCTACAAATAACACAGTTTTGAAATCCATTAAGTTACTATGAAAAAGAAAAAATTGGATTTCTGCTCAGTCAAATATAACAACTTCGTCTTTCAATTTCAATAATCTGTTTAAAATTTGCCCGCTTGAGAGCCACTTTACCTTTTTATGAAGTAACAAGCGTTTGTAATTGAAGACCATGTCTTTTGCAAAGTTTTGAAAATAAACAACTGTTTGGTAAGGCTTTTAATGAAGTTAATGATTTTGATAGCATCACGCATTACAACATCTAACTCTGGTGATATTTTTTTGGCTACGAGTGTCGCCCGATATATCATGCAGTAAGTAAAAGTGATGTGTTCATTGCCACCAGCTTTAACTTTTGCTACAAATCCAACATTCTCGCCCATTATTGCTCCGGTACCATTTTACAGACTCCAATGCAATTTTCCCACTGTAAACCTTCATTTGCGAAAAATTCACTGACTTTTATGATAGTGTCTCTTCCCCTGTTGTGTGCACTTCCAAATGGTGACAAAAACAATCATTCCTCTTGAACTCTTCCTTCATAAACATATCGTACATAAAGTAACAACTGTGCCATGTTAGAGATCAGTTGTTTCATCTAACTATATTGCAAACTTTGGAGGTGACCTGGTGGTCTAGGGGTAAGGTGTCAAGACCTCTGTGCTGAGGGTCCGGGGTTCAATCCTCGGTCCCGGCACATATTTATCTGATTGCCAAACCCTTCCTTCACCTCTGACAAGACGACACAATCACCCTACCATTACACATTAGCGTAAGTGCGTATAACCCGAACGGGTAGTAAGACGCGGTGCTAACAATAATAATAATAATGCAAACTTTGGGCTGGAATGGAAGGGGATGCGAGAAATGGTAATGGTTTTTGCAGTTTATATGGCAAAACATCTTTTTGGATAAAATAAATAAAATATTTCTCCAATACAAGTATAAAGTTTAATTTTCTTCACGTGGTGATATCAACAGTTGGTGAATATCAGTCATGAGCATAGTGGCATTAAGCCTAGATGACAAACTTTTTAAATAAAGGAAAAAAATTGTCACTAAATTCCAGGACACCCTTCACAAATATTCAAGAAGTTTTGATGTCACCATTTGAAGAAAATTAAATTCTATGTTTGCACGCCAAAACTGCAATTCATAGTATACAATAGTCTTGAATCTGAGCCAAGGTGTTTCTGGCAGCGTTTGTTGGCGTTGCATGCCATTACAACATGCGCAGTGCAAAGTGTGCATGTTGTATGTTCAGAACTAAAGCTGCAGTAAAGTCACAAAATGCAACACAGGTGAGCGCCGCCAGAAACACCTCGGAATAATTACGCATTTGATTTTGAATTCACTTTTGGTCGTTGCGCATTCAGAAACCTTTTACTATTGTCAAATTTTTCACGACCCCCACATTTAGTTACGCGACCCACAGTTTAAGAAGTCCTAGACTACATGGTTGTAAAGTGCTATTGTTTATACTATGCAACTTAAAATTTTATTAGGCTCCAAGTGCTGTATTCATTGACTTAGCCTTAAATTTTCATGTATTTTTCAGCTCCCCTAGCTCCAAGAGCTAAACGTCAAAAATTGGATAAACACGGACGGACCTCGGCATTTGAAAAATTGAAGCAGTTAAAAGGCAACAAGCATAAATATGAGGTTTCCATAATTGATAATGTTTATGAAGAAGTAGACGAAAAGGAGTATTCCAAAAAAGTCTTACAGCGTCAGGATGATGACTGGATTGTTGATGATGGTTAGCTATTATTTCACATGTAACCCGGGTATTTTGTTTATTTTTGAAAATATTAATTTATTTGTTAGAAATGTGTTGTGTATGCAGAAAACATGGGGCTCCACATATAAAATAAGGTAAAAATGGCTACCTTTCTTCACACACACACACACACGCACACGCACGTAATACTATATTATCGGTAAAAAGTGTTATTAAATGAGTCTAATAATACTTCCCTAAGGATTAATTTATAATTGGCGTTTTCATAACTCATTGAAAGAACAAGATATATTAATAAAACCATTATGTTTTTTGTTTTGCGCGTGCGTCACCAAGAGATATTATAGTACCATGAAATAATAAATTAAAAAATATTATATTTACACCTGTATCTTGTTATAACTGGCCACCAAAATAAATATAAAAAAATTATAACCTAGAATGAGGGAGAGCCATACAAAATATTAGTTTCAAAAGAAAACATTATTATTTTATAAACAGCACAAGAACAAAACCTTTATAACATTTCTGCCCCCGTCTTCTTTTCCCTAACTGATTTTCCTATTAGGCTTTTATAGGTTTTTAGGGTAGGGGGTAGGGGTTGAGCGAGGGGGTTTCTGTACACAGCCAAATTTCACATCATATTTTAAGTTACTTACAGTGTATTAATACTTAATAATAATTGTGCCAATTGATTCTTTCTATCACAAATTTACTATTCATAAAAAATGCATAACAGACATAATGTGGAAAATAATATCCAAAATGGTCTGATATAAATTATAACCCAGTAAAGAGTTAAGGAGGCTTAAAGCCTGACATCAGAGGTCTGATTGACAAATAAATTAGCAGAACCTAGGTTATATTGTAGGAACATTTACTATGTACTTAAAATGAAAGCTCTACAAAACTCTTTATCTTCATTTGAGATGTATTTTATATCACATTATTTAACTAAGCTATAAATGGAGTTAAAGTTTAACCTAAATTCATTCAATTTAATTTTGCAAATAAAATTTACACTAGATGTTTATATTCTCACCAATAATTAAAAAAACTTATCCTTTCTATTTTTTCCATCTAAATTATCTAAACTAAAATACAAATATTTAGTTTTTCCTTTGTTTAATTTTCTATAATAGTTAAACTTTAATATGTGTCCTATTATTTCACCTTAGATGGTTGTGGCTATGTAGAAGATGGCCGTGAAATATTTGATGATGATTTGGATGACGATTCAATCTTCTCTTGTTCTCGTGTCAAGAGCAAGGACTCAAAGACTCAAAAAAGAGGAAGGTTATCAAATAAGATAGTAGATAAAAATGGCGCACCTGAAACCAAGTTAAATAATATCAGAAATATGCTCCTTAACATGCCTACTAAGAAGAAGGAGGTGAGTTTCATTTTTTTTTTGTAATTTCGGGGAGGAGATGCAGATATATTCCCCAATGGAAATAGTCTTGTTTGAAGGGATTTATGCGGGAATATTCCCTACATTTTTGAAAATATTTCCCGTCTAAAATTTTGTCTAAGATCTACATTTTGGTAAAATTATTATGTAGGCCTGTTCTTCAGCTATTAAGTGTGTTGTGGCCAGGCAGTCAGACAAAATTCCCAATCTGTGAAACCAAATGGCCAGGAAACATGTCACAAACACCTTTATAAATATTAAGGATATATGTGTGTTGTTGCCCGTTCTTGATGGAACCTCATGATGTTAGTGTTTATACACCTACATTGAAGTAGGCTTACATGGGTCAGAAAGTTTTCCAGCATGTGGCGGTAGCGGTCAATTGTAATCGCTACTGACTTAAGCTAGTCATCTTCAAAAAAGACCCCGAAAGGTGCAACATCATACCACCCCACACTGTGACTTTTTCTGAGTAAACTGGAATTGGGTTTTCCCTCTTTATAGCTCTCAAGTGCCCAGTCACTACCATTCTTCTGGTTCACAAATCCAGGGAGGTGAAAATGAGCTTTCTCTTAAACTTGATCAACTGCTCCATGATGTCTGGATTGTCTTCCTTTAATTTCAGAAACTGCCTACACAATTATGGTGGGGCTGAAAACAGGGAAAATCTGTAATATATAGGGAATTTTAATAGCATACTAGACTAATTCTGCACCTACGTATTTTAACAAAAGTGAGAGATTTGATTTCTCGATGTTAACAAAATTCATTGCCTATAAATGTTATTCTAACATGGGATGGTTGTCAAGTGCTTGTTTTAAACCACATATACAAAGGAACACAAATATTACCTAAAACATTAACTATTGGAAAAAATAACTTATATTAATGTTTAATTTTACTAGCCATTAGGATTGCTTACGAAAGTATATGATCAATGCAATAAAATAAAAAATTGCCATTCACAAAAAAAATTTAGAAAGGTTAAGACGGAATTTTTTTTAAATGTCTGGTAAATCTAAAAAAAATCAGGGAATTTTATAGTAAAAATTTTATAACCACCTGACAACACAGATCTTGTACGGGTAGAACTTTGCACCCTGCAACAGTCACCCGACAATCAGTACGCTGAGAGATGTTAAACGCTGCAGAATGATGTGGACTTCAGTTTACCACTTGGTCACAATTAATTTATGGTGTCGCACAGCACTGAAATCGGGATCACAGTAAGTGTCTTAAACAGAACCAGTTCTCCATTTTGTCATCCATCTCAATATTGCATTCAGTAAATAAGCGTTCTACTATTGAAACTGACGTTAAAGATTCAATAAGTGACCATAACTGAATTTGCCTTTATAAACAGTTTCAATGCTGCTACACTTTGTTGCATTGTCCACCACTTCATTGTTAAAAACATAATCATCTGACAGCTGGCTTCAAACTGGTGTCCTTAATAAAAGCATTGATAGCATGCTTCATGCCATGTTAAATGCAGGTAGTTTCACATTGTGTCAACACTTTATGCTTCATCCTGTAGTTTCCTTTAAATAGTTATAGAACTGTTATATTCTGAGTTGAAATTCAATTGTTACTATCATAATCATCAAAATTATCGAAATAAATTAAAGTCATAAGTTGATATTGATACAAACCATGCTTGATCTCATCTTAATGAGGTGGAAGCATTTTAAGAGATATTACTGGAAATATTCTTAAAAGTGAAAAAGGTAAAGGGCCATCCCTTTTGTTTTATGTTAACTATAGTGAGAACATACAGTCTAATCAAATGAGTTTAGAAAAATAATTATCTAAGAAATGTTGTTACTAACTAATTTATTAATCTAATCATAGAGCAGAACAAAATTTGAAAAAAATAAATGGATGGAGAGGTATATTATTATAGTTCTATGACTCAAATTACAATGAAAGCGACATTAATTTTAAGTCACATAATTTTTTCAAAACTTTGACTTAGTTCTCTTATGCAAGTTAGAACAGTGCTACTTTTAGATAACATACAGTGACTGTTTTGGACTCATAAAAGTAAGAAAAACTGAGTCAAGTTAATAAATTTATTGTTTTATTTATATTTTTATTCATGACTCATGTCACAAAAATAATATGACTCATGTTATAGCTAACTAAAGTAAGTAAAAATAAATCTTGCAAATAAAAAAAATCAATCAAAAATCAAATTTCAACATATAGCTAGCTATACTGCCATAGTCCAGTCTGTGTTTTACTCTCTTCTGTTGAAGAAGGGGACTGATGTACTCTGAAAAATACATGTGAACTTTTGAGGTCTACAATTTTCTGGTGTGTAGGGCTTGCACTTCTATCCTCCTTTAAATGTTTATTTAATATCTAAATTTGTAAAACACTAATTAATAGTAAGTATTAATGGAAGTGCTGGAAAAAAACAAAAAAGTAAATAAAAATAAGAACAAATAAAATTATCTAGATAGAGATGTGGGTCTAATTCAAGTTAAAATACCACTTAGTGACCCTAATTGATCAAGGCTGCAAATGTTGCACAGCAGTAACCTCAGAGTCATCATTGAAAGGATATCAACAGTGACTTGTTTGAATATGCTGCGATACACTTTAACTATCTACCAACCTAAAGATCTAACAAATCGGCAATTTCAATGTTTGTTTGTTGGTATTTCATGTCCCACATGTCATGGAATGACCCAAAACTTGTTAGAATTGTTACTAAATCATGTTGGATTGCTCAGGAGAAAGTTACACTGGACGAAGATGATATCCTAGGAGATATCATGCAAGAACTGAATAGTGACAATAGCAATGTCATCAAACCATTTGACATTAACTTGGCAAGAAGAACCTCTAAACAACTGTCACCATCGAAGAAGATAGAAATTTCTCCAAGGTATTTTCAGAAATAATTTATATGCTTTTTTTTTTAATTAGGTGCTCATTTCACGTCAAATAACCTAAGGCCATTTGCCCTTAAAGCTCAGGTTTCCTTTATATTGTTGTCCTCTCTAGTTATATACATTAAACAAACTAGGGTTAAAAAAGTTTTTTCAGAGCTTTCTTTGCATGGGCGTTATTTTGAAAAAAAAAATTATTTCTTGCCAAAAGTGTTGTGCCAATTTGGGTAGTAATTAGGCACTTAAAATATTATTAACTGGATTATTTACTAACCAATTTTGTTTATTTTTGTGTCAAATGGAAGCTTATGTTTAGTACTTTAAAACACAATTCAAACCCTTTAGAGTTTAGAGAGAGACAAATATGATCTATAATATTATAGGCAATTTTATTTTAACTGTACATTTCTCAAATGTTAAGCTAATTTTGGCTTCTTAGCCACAAATATCACACTTTACATATTTTAAATACAATACAAGAGTAGCATAATCTTTCTTGGGGAAAAAAATGAAGAGGGTGTTTTAGGTAGTTTATAAATTAAAAATTATTTATGAATCGCTAGAATACATTAACAACTGGTTTGTTGGTGCTTAAGCCACTTGTAGCAACTGATCATGTTTGTGTCCAAGTTATGCAATATGAGGTTTATGATCCCAATCATTTTTTGCCGTTATCTAATATTGATAATTTATTTTATTAATTTTCGATATTTCAAAGGTAATATGTGGTGTACTTTCGATGTACTACCATTAGTACTACTTTGCAAGAATTACTACTTTAGGCAACATGAGCTCCATCTATCCAATAAAACCATTTTATTTTATATGTTAGATTTTATTGTTATTCACAAATCCATGTAATTACAAGACACAAAACTAGGTGACGAGTTTCCCCTTATTAGCATTCAATCATTTGCAGCCTGAACCTACTTTACAACTAAACACAACATGCTTGTGTTTCTTAGGGTAACAAACTTTGTCACCTCTCTTTTTTGACAGAGTCTTTAACCATCTTTGTGATAAGGGTATCAATCAACCCACCATGCCAAAACAAACGGAACTTGTCCTTGATTAAACTCTCTTGCATCCCTCGCTTGAACTATTTTCACCAGTGAGAATAAATCCTTCCGCGGCAAACTAATGGCTCCTGCAGAAGTTTTAGGGAACTCAGTGTGTGCAAATGACATCACTGCGGCAACAACACATTGATTTTTTAATTAAAAAACATTTTTTATTCATTAAATTTATTATACAAGTTATTAAACAATCTGAAAGAAAATGATTTAAAAAATCAATAAAAATCTGAAATAGGCTGCATTTCATACTTTAAGGGAGATATAATGACAATAATGGTTGTAGACCCCCTGCTACAAAACCATAAAGCTCAAATGTGAACATTATTTTATATTATTAATGATTCATAAAAATAATTACCATTGCAAATTGATAATAGTATAATAACTATTCAGATGCATTAGATTATGCTTTTGTATTTTCATCTTTTCCATAAGGATAGTTAACAATTAAGTCTTGCTTAGTTTTGGAAATTTAATATCATTAACTTTAAGCTGTCATTTATAATTTTATTAAGGTAGCTGTATTAAACTAAATTATTTGATGACATATAATTGCAATAGTGTCAAAGACTGATGCTATGATCTTAGGCCTATTTGAGTCACTAAACTTTCTTGAAGAAAACTGAATGCTTTTAATAGATTCAAGTGGACATATATGAAGTTGGGAGATAAGGAGTTTGTATCCTCTTGGCTACTTTCAGCTGCCAGCCAGGGTAAAAGGAACCACAGTGTAGACAGACTGACTGAACTGCCTTCAGATGCAACTCACTTGCCACAGTCATTTCAGACTTAAATACTTAAATATACATAATAATAACAACAATAATAATGATAATGATGATATTAATAATATAATATATAATATAATTAATATAATATAATATAAGATAATTATAATATTATTTAGCTCTAGGCTATATTTTTTCAACAATAGATTTGTACTATTTTTTTATGGTAGTATTCTTGGATTTTAAGGTTAAATATGTGGTTCATGTATTTATACATATTTATTTAATAAAAAGGATCATTAAATTGTTTATACAAACCATGTTTGTGAATTCCCTGACTCTTTCAGGTTCCAGTTAACTCTTACTCGCCAGTGCAGCCAAAGTTCCTGCAGTTTTCTGTAGATCTAATTTTGCTGCTCCTTCTCAACAAGTGAGCTTGCTTTCAATTCATCATTGCTTTGTTTCTCAGTCAGTAATGATCCCCAGACTTCAACGAAATGTTTGAATTTATTTGGTAATGATATTAATATCTTCGTGATAACCATTTGGCCAGAAATGTTTTCTCCCTTTGAGCTGTTTTTCTTCCGATTTATTCAAGCTTTGCAAAAAAAGTTAAAATGTTTTCTTCTTCACATTTCAGTGAAAAGAATTTCGGTTTTAGGCTTAAACTGGTTTACGACTGCCTCTTATATACCCACATCAGTTTTGTCCATATTTCTGCAGCTTATATGTGCATTATAACCTTTTCGTTCAGAAGTGTCACTATGACTTCTTGAGCGTTCCATGCTTTGAGATCCAGTTGGCCTAATTTATAGCTATTGCCGCTGGTTTTTGTTCACCCTTGTCAACCATGCCATATAACCCCATAGTTAGTAATATAACTTTGATTTGGAATAGCCACACACTCCAATATGCACTTCCTTATAGCTTTGCATCAGTGTTAAATATATTTTACCCATATTTATTACAATATTTTCAAATATAAAGACACTACCACGCTATCTGCCGACCAGCACTCACCATGCCGTTTTTCACCAAAAAATGTACCTAATTTATTTGTATTTATATAATCCACACTATCTGGGTCCATAACCTGTTACATTTATTATTAGAGGGGTCTGTGGAGTTAAATAACGATTCTCATTTTTCAGTATTAATGTTCTTGTATATTTAATAGTAGATTGTAAGGCTGACAACAAGACGACTGCATGCACACTGAACGTTACAAACAGAAAGTAAAACAACCAACAATTTCCCCACTAGTGTTTATAAAAGAAAGTAATTCATACAAGGATATGGGCCAAAAACATCAGCAACTAATAGTAACTAATTCAAATATGACTATGTTGCCATCTACACAAATAGTTAATAAAAATGAATATATGAAATATAGATCCTTTTACCTAAAGGGTTTGAATTGTGTTTTAAAGTACTAAACATAGGTTTTAATTTGACACAAAAATGAACAAAATTGGTTAGTAAAAAATCACGTTATGAATATTTTAAGCTATTACTAACAAAATAAGTGCAGAAATTCAAGCAAGAAACACATTTTTTTTAAAAAATGAAATCAAAAAATCATTTGTACTCAGAAAAATCAGAAATTTTTTTAGCTTTAATTTGTATACACCTATTCTGGCATCAGCCAGTGAACTATAACGACCGAACAACCACTACATGTTGGCGCAGATAGTGCCAACACTTGCAGATAGAAGGTTGGCTGTTAATCTCAGTTTTATGGACCAGAGCATCTACATATTTATTCAAATAGCTCCTCAATTGTCATATGGGGCTGATTTGAACCTGTTCCTGACCCACTGCTTCGCAAAAAGATCTTAAAGTTCCAGGGATCAAACCTGAGACCTCTGGATCTGTAACCAGGAACTCTGACCACTAGACCACAAAAGCTGTCTTTGTATATACTAACAGAGGAACTTATCACAATTTAATCTAATTGAGTGAATGTTCTTGGCTTATTCCATGTGAAATCACACAATTTGAGACTATTACATTTCAGGTTTCTTTTATGTTTTTTCATCTGTATCTACTTACACTCACTCTATGACACTAGGAACTCGAAAGCTCATTGCCTAACCCACAAAATTATGCAACTTTCCCTATCTTGAAGTAGTCCTATCCAGTCCACCTCATTACAGCCTATTTATTTCAGTTCATTTCTAGATGTATCCGCCCATCTGCGTCTAGGTCTTCCCAATGGTCTCTTCCCATTGGGTTTGTCTGTCAATACCCTGAACTAGGTTTTAGAATCTCCTATTCATGCTGCATGTCCTGCCCACCATAATCTATGAGATTATAACAATGTCTTGTGATGAGTAGAGAGTATGTAACTCATCATTATGTTGCCTCCTCCACTCCCCAGTAGCCTAATCCCTTTATGGACCAAATCTCTTCCTAAGCACCTTGTTTTTGAACACCCTAAGTTTGTTTTCTTTATGTAAGGTAAGAGACCACATTTCACACCCATAGAGAACAAATGGTAAAAACATTTATTGTTTTGTATATTCTGAATTTTATATTCCTGAACAGAAGGCGAGAGGTCAACAACTTACTTACTGAGTAATAGCATGCATTTCCAACTGTATTCATTTCCTAATCTCCAATCTAATATCATTATTGCTAATTAAAATGGTTCCTAAATATTTAAACTCATTAACCCTGTCAAATTATATTTTGTTTATTGTAAATCTCTAAATTATCGTCCCCAATCTGTTCTCTATGTGAAGGGTGACCTGGCGGTCTAGGGGTAAAATGTCGGACTTCTATGCTGGAGTTCCAGGGCTCAATCCTCGGTCCCGGCACAGATTTATCTTATTGCCAAACCCTTCCTTCAACTCTGACAAGACATGTATTAATCACAACTTGTGAATGTGTGGAATGCCAGGCCTCCACCGTGGTTCGGATTCCACGTTAAACTGTAAGGTCCTCCATTTCATTTCACAATCACCCTACCATTGCACATTAGAGTAAGTGTGTATAACCCGAATGGGTAGTAAGAAGCAGTGCTAATAATAATAATGTTCTCTATGTGATCATATATGTATTCTTTTCAGCGTTCACTTTTTGCATCAGCCTTATTACTATTTATAATAATGTTCATGTTTATTTGGTAAGGAGTAATAATAATAATAATAATTGATAGTAGGGTTATATCTTCTTGTTTGTTATTTTTATTCCCTTCTCCTTGTTTTATATACGTTTTCGTTTTTCTTCTATGACATATTTCGGTGATTTTTCACCATTTTCAAGTCTTATTTGTATTAAAAATGATTGATTTTACTTCATACTGTTGGAAAGTTTGTGAAATTTTATGGTTTAATACAACAATTTGTTGATAATCTCACCAAAAATTATTCCATTTAAAACTGTAAAATTTCACAAACTTTCTAATAGTATGAAGTAAAATCAATCATCTTTAATACAAATAAGACTTGATGATAGTGAAAAATCACCTAAACATGTTGTCGTCATAGAAGAAAAATAAAAATTATATAAAATAAGGAGAAGGGAATAAAAAGAAGATATAACCTTACTATATATTATTATTACTCCTTACCAAATAAACATGAACATTATTAGAAATACCTCAATTAGTTTAGCAAGTTTTTTAGTATCTCAAACTTAGCTAAAGTTTCATATAATTTATATCTGAATCATAGGCCTTTTTAAAATCTGTGTGTAACTGATGAACCGTCATGTTGTATCTACCTACATATAAAAAAATATAAAGGAAATCTGAAATGTAAAGGCACAGTATTATTCTCAAATTGTGATAGTTCACATGGAATAAGCCAATAACACAGATTCAATAAGATCAAATTTTTGATAATAGCCCTCTTTTCCTTGTATGCATTCATCACTCTTTGGTAGTGGTGTGCCATGAAGTATTCCCAGGATATCAAGGCCGCCCATATGGGTTTTACAAATGGGGGGGACAGATTGGAGTCCCATCTGCCGGTGGTTAGGCACCTCTTCTCAAGAGAAAATTTCAGAACTTTAATCTTGTGGGAGGGAATTTTAAGGTTATTTGGAAATTACCAAGAAAATTAAATTTAGTTTTAGCTGAAACCATTGATAAGAAGGAACATTATATTTATCACAAGTTTATTGAACAGAAAATGAAAAGAAAGCTGGTGAAGAGGTAATTTGAGGAAATCTAAATTTTATATATTTTTTCTCTATTATCTCACATATTGATGATTCAAAGTTGTCAGTAGCAAATAATTGCTGCCAAGTTCCAACTACACAATTTTGGGTTTTTCAGAATTAAAAAAAGTAAATATTGCAGAGTGAGAAGGGAAGTTGGGGCTGGATTCCTTACTATCACCTATTTATGGACGTCCACGAGTCCGTTATATTTTTCTCCCCACTATGTCTTACTACTTATTTGGGCACTAAAAGGAGAATTTTAAAACTACCTGAGGTATGTTCTTCACTCTGTCCCTATTTGACCAATCATTAATAGGCTCTGCTCTACATACCTTACATTGAAATGTATTTTTGATGATTCCATTGAGTGCTATACAGAGGGATAAAAACAATTCATTTAAGTGCATTTAAGACAAGTTCTTCTTTCCATGGCAACATTCTACGGCTCTTATGATCAATACTTCGGCATTACAGTCCGTCCTGAATGCATAGAACATTTTGCATAATATATATTATCACCACTTTAATGAAAAACAAAGTTGCTCCCTAAAATATTGTGTTAAGACTAACTCTTACTATGGTATGTTCAACTTTCCAGTAGTTACCTTCGGTCTTTGGCTGCAGTGAAGTCTAAGTCAACATGTGCCACGACGTTAACAAGAAACCAAATAGATGACAAAATATTGATCGAGGTAAGCTAATATGATTCGGCAAAAGTAGCTCAGTGCTAAGGTGTTTGACTTGGCTTTTCTAACATTGACCCAAGAGATTGGAACCTATGTGTTAAAAGTATTAAAAAACTTCAAAATGTAATTAAGTTCTGGTAAATAAACATTAAATAATAGATGTGTTATGCTAAAGCAGTGATATATTGTTTTCAAAATGGGTTTGTAAAAAGGAAGTTCTTTAAATCTTAGGATGGCATAGTTGGGTGTACCTTGGCTTGTTTGACTCACACACAGAAGGATGGGACTCAAAATAGTACCCAACATGCAACTTAGTGATTTATTCCACACTTTGATTTTGCAATATTCTTTGAAAAGAATGTTATTGCAGTGTTGTTTCTTTACCTTGCCCTATTCCCATAGAAAAGTATATTTATGTTGCTGATGTCATTTGAGCAAATACCAGTAAAATAAATTGAGAGTTATTTTTCCTCTAAGGCCTTTTGCCCACAGAGATACTCAAATAAGATATAAAAGTGACACGAGCCCCCCGAAGAAGGTTCTTGCAGCTAGATAGTACAAAACCAATTGAAATTCCGCCACTTTTGTGTATTAACATTTTCAAAACATAAGTAACAGTTTGTGACTTCAAGCACTAATGAGTCTAATTACAGTTCAGTAGCTTCATGAGTGAAAAGCCTAAGGCATCCCTCTGGTTATAGACTGGAGTGCTAATGGCGGGGTTTGAATCCTGGTACTGAATTATTTAAATGATTTCATACACAAATATATGTATACTTCCTCTAAATTCAACCTTTTTCTTCTAAGACATCAGATTAATAATTTCATATGTGCATAAACCAAACTGATTATGATAAAATCTCAAATGCAACTTACATTACTAATAATTTATTATTTTAAAATTATTTCGCTTACATTTAAACCATTCCATTGACTCAACAGGATCTTTTAATAATTGCAGTTATTAACAACTCAACTTAGATTGAGATGAATGATTCATTAGGCCTACACACTAACAGAATTTAAATTATTATAAGGAAAGTCTAAAAGTTATATATGTAATATTTACTTTTTCTTTCCAAATAATCTTTTTGAACAGCACCACGCTTGATTGTTTACAGTATGCTGTCATCATAGATTCATAGAGAAAAACTTAGACATGTTTTGTCATCAGCGGTAGTTTATGGCAGTCATCTTCGTAACTACACCACTGTGTTCTTAAACATCAACTCTTTCAAGAAAATGTCCATAACGCCATCTATTTTATGAAGCTGGTTATTGAACTAGAGATCGATTAGGGAAGAACAAGCGGCTGATTATTAGAGGCAGCGAGCTTAAATGTGACATATCCAAGCTTTAGTATTTTTATCCACTAACCTATGGTGGTAATACTATTGATTATCTTTTTTCATTGTTTTAATTTGTGTTTTCTATTGTTGTTAATATTGATTACTTGACAGGCTGCCTAGTTACCTGTTGTTTGATTGGAAGTTCCAAAGCGGTTTCTTTTTTGTCTGTTGGTGATTAAAAATAGAACATTTTTTAATTTGTTCTAGGATAAGTGATGTTGGAATACTTTTTAAATAAAATTTTGTATTCTCTCTTGTTTCTGAAATTGCATATGAAGTAATCCCACACTATCTTTAAATTATGGAATTTTTACATAATTATCTATGGTGATAATAAAAGGAGGCCAAATAGTCAAGTGACATATCTAATTTCTATGAAGAGTTTTATTAAGTAAAAGCCAGATTTTTTTCCCTTAATCTTTGCCTTATTTTTCTCCATGATGCTGAAGAATCAACATTGGTGAGATCTGAACTATTTTTTATCCAACATTATTTTAATCCTATATTAACATTTTACCTATTTTATTAAAAGAGAACTACTTTTCAAACGCTTTGACTAAATATTATATTAAATTCATTGAATGATATCAATTCTATCAAACTTTAAATATCCAACAATATTATAAGTATTAATGATAGAAAATAATTTGTTTTGTTATTTATTTTATTCTCAAACAAAACAACACTTTGATTCAAACATCTTAATTTTCTCCATAAATTCAAATTTGTGTAAGTTTAAATTTATATCATAAAATTTATTATTTTTCTTTAACTATGGTTTGGAAAAAAAACTATAATTTCTATTGAATATTAACCTCGTATATTGTTTATTTTTGCTGTGTATGTACATTACCACCCCACCCAAGGTATGAGAAAGTGTTATATTTTTGTATAAATGGTGTCCTTCAAACTCAATGCAGGATTTCTGCGCCACTCTTGGTGAGGTAAGTTAGTTTGCTCTAACACCCACTGGTCTCGAGTAAAGGAGTCGTCGCTATACAGTCAGAGCTAGATGAGGAAAAGTAAGATTTCTAGTTATCTTGCTTGGAATGCTTAGGAGCGGCGCCCACATTGGCCAATATATTATATTTATACTGACTCGCCGACGACACATATTTTACTATAAGATAGTGAGAGCTAGTGCTATAAAAATGTATTATCTATATTATATTCCCTTGCTTTCCATCATATTTCCTTTGTTTAACTGTTTGCTACTCTTTGTACTTATATATGGGTTTATTTTTATTAACTATTTGGGATAGAGTACTTGTCTAATACATAGTTTAGATTGGGAGGGATGGCCAACACACTTAACTTAGTGATAATGGAGTATAAATTGTTAAGATACAACACCAAAACCCACATATATATATATTTTAAAGACAAGTTTTAACTGTCACAGATATTTTATTCAGATTGAGAAAGTAGATTGATGATTTTTGTTGGACTGCTAGGTTGACTGTCTACAGTAGGTGTGCTGTCAGTGACACTGAAAGCTTGTATTTAAAAATTAGTTTGTGTAGATTTTAGTGTTTATCTAGATAATTTCTATTCCAGTATCACTAAGGTAACTGTGCTAGCTATCCCTTCTAATTCAAACCATATTTTGGTAACAATTTTAATTCTCTCTGTTTTGTTTTTCTCCTATAGATATGTTTTATGTTTCACACTTGACCTTGAAGAGATCCAATAGAATGAAAGCTAGGTTAAGAAATTGAGTATTACAGCTAATTTTTTTCAAGAGAAAGCTATTCATATACTAATGTAAAAATGGGTCAATTAGTAGTAGTATAGAATGTTAACATTTTTCTTATTTCCACTGTGAAAGAATATGATGTTTGTCTCTCCTTATTGTTATTTCCCTCTTCCCTGTACCTTCTTCCAACAATAAGATTTATTATTGCTAATTCAAGAAGAAAATAAAATAAGTGTGTATTGATCTTACACTCATTCATTTTGATTCAAAATTATCATGATTGCGTTTATATATGTTTCTTCCTTTGTTTTTTATAGGATGATATGGTTGAAATTCAATCCACTCCATCTTGTATTGAAAAATTTGAAGAGTCAATTGACTCTGGAACAATTTTAAACCTTGACTCAATTGATGAGTTCTCGGCGAGCTCTGAGTTCAATCAGGTAGGTAAATATGATGCTCACAAACTTAACGATTCTTATTAATCAATAAAATATCTATGTATTAACACTAGATACACACTACATATTAGCACTAATCATAAAAGGTTTGCAATAGTGTAGTTAACTTTCTTTTACAGAAAAACTAATTTGATCTCTTATTAAATAACACATCTAACATTATATTTCGAAGAAAGATTTTAATCTTAGTCATTCTACTACATGTTGGAATAAAGCACATTCAGTTATTCTACTTTATGAAGCAAAATTATACATAAAATAAACTAAGCCATTCTATTAAAACCATATTTCAAGTTTGTAATGTTAATTAAAATTATTACCACATTTATTGACCACTATATGTTGGATATTAAGGTACGGTATCCAAATTTATTCGCTGTAATAAAAATGTAAGAAGGTCAAGTCTACTTTTTCTTGAATCTGAATTTTCATTTCATCTATGAATCCTGATTGTGAATCTTAGACAACATGGTAGGTGTAAGTTTTTAACATCCCCACATTGATGTTATTTTTCTCTTTTATTTCATTTGTATTAATGCGTACCGTAGAAAATTAAAATAGTAATTAAATGTAACCCACTTTGGTGGCCACATGGTCTTAAGGCGTTACTCATTGAATAAACTAGACTGCCGAAGACAGGGAGATCGGGATATATCTCAGTCGGGTGCACTGAGGGTGGTTTTTTCTAAATAGTTTTCCACTGTCCCTCCACACTCAAATGCAGGTACACTTCCTCTAAATTCAACTAACCCTAATACCCAACACATTAGTGTAATAGATAGTAAGACACTGCGAAAAAAAATTAGCTATATACTTTTTTAAAATGTTAATCCACATTAAGCTTAGTGATAAATCAATCAAGTATAGTATGTTCTTTAGTTTTGTCCAAAATTTAGATTGGACCTAACCACCGAGGAGTATCATAACAGCTCTAAATAAAATAACTAAAAATGTTTTCTTTGCATTGTATCATGGTATTCATCTTAGCTATCCACACTTTTATTTACACTATTAGAGTAGGGGGGGATAAAGAGTGGATAACCATTTATTAAAAACTACCCTCAGTGCACCCAGGATTTAAACCTTGACAGCTTGTCGCCAGCAAACCAGAAAAAATTATTTTATCCTTGTGCCTACTGATGGGGGTGTGACTCCTTTTATTACTGAATCTGAATTTATTTTAAAATCCTCATCCTAAATATTCTTTATAATTTGTTTCCTAAACTCTTCAATTGAGCATACCACATACACAGTGTATTTCAAGATTCACATTACAGCTCCTTAACATTTTAACCACATAAACATACCTATTCTCTAACAGCCAAGTTTGAATTACAATAAAGTACCAGAATTGTGTTTTATATTGCCATAGATGGACACGATGATAGAGGAAATTAACTCTCAAGAGTCTATGATAGAGGTCAACCAAGTGGAAGCCGTTGTAGACAATAAACCAAACAGGTAAAAAAAAAACTTTTTTTTTTCCTTTTTTGGGCATAGTCATTCTTTCCGCTTAAGCTAGTCATAAATTTACTTGCTATGTGAGAGAACCCCTTTTTCAATTTGAGACTAGAATATGAACAAAATATCGAGATGCAAGAATGAGACGAGAAAACTCCCTTTGAAAGTACAAAAATGTAAATTATGTTTATTAAAATAAATATTTAGTTTATACAGTTCTTTTTGATATTTGGGCTATTGCTTTGGATTATCTTATAGTTCATTCAAACACTTAAGATATAAGTCATACACCTTTTAAGTGCAATTTATAAAATAAAGATAGTTAGAATGGAAACAATTTATAATTTAATTTTTTAGTGTAACATGTTATAACGTCAGAGTTAGATATTATAAAACAATATTTATAATCAAAATCTTTCTTAATTAAGGCTGTTTCAAGGAAAAAGTGCTGCCTATTTTCGGGTCTGTACAATATTAGAAATAATTAATTTTCTGTTTGGTTTGTAAATTTCTAGGCAGTTCACAAGGTGACTTATGGCAGCTGGTAGAAATCTAACTCAGTTCCCACATGTTCAGAGACAAGTATGCCAACCCTATAGAAAGCCAAATTAAATTTAGATGGTTGATGGTTGATGGTTCTCTTGTTTTAGTGTCCTTGACAAGGTCCAAGTGACTGAGGAGCAGCTCTTGGCGGGATGGGAGACGATGCAAGGCTCTGGTAAACAGGACACAAGTTTCTTGAGCGACATCGAACTGGACCCACACCGGCTCCCTCTCACCACCACAGAGTCGGGGGAAAAGGTAGTGGGACATTAAACATAGAACTGTTCACTTTATAGGCAGGATCTGATTCTCAATTATTCACTGAATCTTTAAAAAAAATCTAGATGTGTTTTCCATTACAAAGATCAGGGCTGTCACGCACCTGGGAAACCTGGGTAAACAGAGGGGTTTTTGCAAAATCTATTAAAAATACTGTAATAGTTGTTAATTTGGGAAATTTAACAGAAAGCTTAAAATTTTAGGTCTTTGGACAAAAAAACAAACTGAAGAATAACTAAGTATGCTGATTAAAACATGTCTTATTACTGCTTAAACAAGTGCTGTGAATCGACAGAAGATGTATTTTTCTATCAATCTTGAGTCATGGTGTTTTTAAACATAAATTACATGAATTCACACTAGTCAGTTTGATGAAAATTGAAATTTGATTACTCTATTCTTCAATCTAAGCAGCTTGGGAAAATGGGACTTTCTCGTGGAAAATATGGATAATGCAGGAAATCTGGTAGTAAGAAAATAGTGTTAACTGTGGAGATATATTATATATTCACATCCATTGTTATTTTCATGTGTTGATCCATTATGTTATTCGTTCCTTTTTATATGTTCCAACTGTGTGTCCTATTATTCTTTAAGAATCAAATAGCCTAAGCTATTATTTATGGTTTAAGTGAGAATTGCTCCATCTAGATATCATATCCTGAAAATTGAAAAATGACACCTGGACACGGGAATCAAACCCGGGACCTTTGGCTTAGTATGCCACTGAGCTATCCAGGAATCGTCTCGTGCCCAGGATCATTCTTCATTCATATTTTAAGGCAGAGTCTATGAGTGGAGTGGAGAATGACCCTGGGCACGGGACGATTCCTGGATAGCTCAGTGGTTAGAGCATTGGCATACTAAACCAAAGGTCCCAGGTTCGATTCCCATGTCCAGGTCATTTTTCAATTTTCAAACTATTATTCTTTACCCATTTATTTTTTATCTCTTTTATTGCTTTTAGGTTTCCTCTTTTAGAAAGTTTTGTTGCACATTTTACATTTCCTCATAATGAGTTCCAAAGAAATGGGTGGGCTCTTAATTAGGGGTTTGTAAAGAAATTTCAGGGATTCATTGAACTTGTGAAAACAACAGCCTTATACTGATATGCCTCTAGAAATTATAATCAAACTTTAATCACCTGTATTTTAAGTGTATTATTATCTTGTTATATGATGCATGTATTAGGAATTACTTTATCGTAAATTTACTTTTACATCCATTACTGTTTCCAGCCTGTGGCCTGAGTGAGTTTTTTCAAGCCATATATTTTCACTACCGGCTTGCTAGGTCTGTAGTAGCTTCATATGCCTTATATTCTAACTTAATACTAGTACTGGTACAATATCCAGTCCCCGGCTGTTAATCCATCACTGTGAAAGGGTAACCCCACATTTCACCAATGATAAAATTCTTCGGCCATGCCAGAAATCAAACTCTGGACCCTTAGCTCAGTAGACAGACATGCTACTGATTGAGTTAAGGTGTCAACTACTTTATTGCCTATGTGTGCTTTTAATATTTTTATTAGGTCTGGGCCACTCAGATATTTTGCAAATCATGCTGTTGACGATTATTTGTTACCTTTTAGGCCATTCACCACTGCTGATTATTTGGTTTATTTCAATGAAAACTTTACATGGTGGCTACATAGAGGGAAAATCTGGAAAAGTCAGGAAATTCTTTGATATCAGGGAAAATGAGGAAATGTCAGGGAATTTAAATAGGCTGTTTGACTGACTTCACACCTAAACATTTAAATAAAAGTGAGAGATTTGGTTTCTCGGTGTTAACAAAATGTATTGTATAGATATGTCAATATTAACATGAAATAGTTGTAAAGGGTCTGTTTTATACAACTTTTACACTGAGCCACAAATAATACACTATATATTAAATATTAGAAAAAAAAGGAACTTATAAGAATGTTAATGTTAGAGAAAGATTGCCATGGGTCATGTTAACCATAAATAAACAAGATAACATAAGAAAACATTAGTCAGTAGAATAAAATTACAAGTGACAAAGTCATAGATGTGCATCCCAAACTTATGACTCGACTGTCTATTGTCCGCCAAATATGTGGTGTGCATGCGCACACTTAAAGAAGGCTTCACTAAACAACCGCAACTCGTAGCGAGCTATAATAGAATACCAACATTCCAACACTTCCCCTCAAATTGGTTGTCAAAAGAAAGTCACTATTGGAAATCACCCAGTCCGGCTGATCCCATACATTGCATGTGTTTAACCTTGGCCAGTCTTTTGTTAAGAAGTCTGCAACTTGATCGTCCATTGAGATGTGAAGTACACGAAGTTTCTTGCGTTTGAGTATGTCCCTCACAAAGTGGTGACAAATGTTGATGTGCTTACTTCTTGCGTGGAACATCAGATTCTTTGCCAGTTTTAGGGAGCTTCTGTTGTTGCAGTAAATAACCATTCATCTATGACAGCAAAACACATCTTGACGAGGAATTGCTGCAAATAGACGGCTTCCTTAACACACTTTGACAGAGCCATGTATTCTGCCTAAGTCGTAGATAGGGTGATAGTTCGCTGTTTTCTTAGATTCCCAGGATACCTGTCCTTTATGTAGTATGAATATATACCCGGTGTAAGACCTCCTGTCTTCGGGACATCTTCCCCAGCCTGCATCTACAAATACTTTGACTGGTCCTGAATCTGAGCCAAAGGTCAACCCCACGTTGATGGAACACTTTAGATAGTGTAATACACGCTTGGCGGCCTTCCAATGATAGGTACCATAACATTTGTTAAACTGCCTCAGATTGCTTACAGAAAAGTATATGTTGGGCCTTGTAGTTGATGCCAAGTACGTAAGTATTCCGACCAGTTTATGGTATGGAAGCCTTAGATCGTCTTCCGACTGCTCTTCGTTTCTCCTCAGCTTCAAGCTCGTAACCACAGGGGTGGCTACAGGTTTGGATTTGGACATGCCGAATCGAGAAAGCAGCTCGCTTATGTATTCATGCTGGTGCATTGTCGCCTGCCCTTTTGTCTGGTTGAATTCTATTCCCAGGTAAGATTTTGCATAGCCTAGATCCTTGACTTTGAAGGGGTCAGCCATTCTCCTTCCAAGTTCAGCAATCCCCTTCCTGTCACGAGAGACAATTAGGATGTCATCAACCTACATCGTAATTAGTATAACATCTTTCCCTGAACCAATATGGAACAAACAAGGGTATGAGACTGAAGGCGTCACACCCAGACTTCTCAAGGTTTCGTCCAGCTTGAAATACCAGCTCCTTCCAGCTTGTCGCAAGCCGTAAAGCAATTTATTCAGGAGGCAAACCTTGTCCCCCCTATTCAATTCTTCAAGCATGGTCTTTGCCTTCATCCCGATCTAACACTGGCCCTCAGAATCAACAACACCCTGAAGGATTTCTTGTAAATCATTCAGTGGTTCCAAATAAACCTCTTCTAGGTGTCCATTCAAGTATGTAGTTTCCACATCAACCTGCCTAATCTTCATTCTATATTGGGCTGAAATGAATGCCATGAGACAAATGGAACTTATTCGAGCCACTGGAGCAAATGTCTCTGTGTAATGAACACCGGGTTGCTGACTAAAACCTTGGGCAACCAAGCGTGCTTCTTTTCTTTCAAGCCTTAAATCCGATAGGAACTTGTTCCTTTGAACAATTCAGCTGCCGACAACTTTGTAACCTCTAGGACAATCAACGAGTATCCAAGTCCTGTTCCTCAAAATGGATTTCATCTCAGTGCCAATGGCTTGACGCCATTCGTCCGCATCGGGAATGCACATTGCTTCTTTCATACAAATCGTCGAGCTTGTGTAGAGTCTTCACCTTTCCTGTCTCTTTCTAGGTCCGTTTTGAGTGTCAACTTTCAAACGAGGCTTGTCATCCTCTATGAATTTGACATCACGGCTTATCAAGGCTTATCACCAGTCAACACTTCTTGGCTGACCACACGCGATACGCCTTGGACTTGTTCACATAGCCAAGGAAGATCCCTTCCTGTCCACGAGAGTCAAACTTTCTTCTTCCGGGCTCTCTGTCCAGGTAGAGCACTTCACTTCCCAACACCCTGAAGGAAAACACGTCCAACACTCTGCCGGTCTATTTCTCATATGGTGTTTGACCATCCAAGCTCTTTGTTGGTAGGCAATTTCGGAGGTAATTCACAGTATTAACCGCCTCGACCCAAAAGTGATTGGCAAATTTGCTTCCATCAGAAGGCACCTAGTGACGTCAAAAAGAAAGTGATTATTTCTTTTCGCTGTGCCGTTTTGCTCTGGGTTGTGTGGGACAGTCAACCTCCTAGTGATCCCTCACCTTTTCAAACACTTGTTAAACTTCTTGTTAGTGTATTCTCCACCATTGTCAAACTGCAAACACTTTACAAGTTACTCTTTTGGTTCCCAACGAGGGTTATGTAATCAATAGTAGCTTACAGTACTTCAGCCTTTGACTTTAAGAATTGAATCTTGCACCATCTGGTGCTGTCGTTGATAAATTCGACAAAATACTTCGCTCCTCCCATAGACGTTGTCCTCATGGGTCCGCATACATCTGAGTGTATCACATCCAAGACGTCTGTGTGACGGTTTTATTTGCTGGGAAACGGTGCTCTTGTCATTTTCCCCCGTATACAAATGTCACAGTTCAACTTAATTGCTGAATCCGCCAGTACAACTCCCTTCACGATACCTTTACGAACGGCGTCCATAATGTCCTTCGCATTAGTGTGACCCAGGCGTCTTTGTAACAACTTGAATGGAACTTTGTTTTCTTTCAAAACTGAAGTGACTGTGCAAGGGTCTTGTTTGAACTCACGCATTTAGTACAAATCGTCGGCTCTGACAGCACTTAGTATCATATTCTCATTCGAGTCTTGTATGATGGCACCGTCTTTATGTAACCTAAAATCGAATTCACGATTCGTTATCTTACTGACCGACAACAGGTTTGTTCTCAAGTCCGGTACATACATTGTGTTGTCTAGTGTCACATTCCTTTTGTCACCAAATACATTTACTACAAACTGTGCTTTACCTATGCCCGCCGTATCAGCTGTATGCAAGGTTTAGCGCACCGCGCCTGAAGTCATACATTTTGCAAAAAGTTTTGTCTTATTTCACAAGTGCATTGTTGTGCCGCTGTCCAGACACCACTTCCGGTTTGGATTGTTTAACTTGCATGCCGAAACACTTAAACAGACATTATCTGCACATTTTGCACTTTCCTTTAGGTCCTTGCTTTGACACTCGTTTGCCTTATGCTCAGGCTTTTGGCACTTAAAATATCATATCACGTGAGCACTTCTCTGTTTTTTGCAGTCACTTTTTTTATTTCGGGTTTGTCTTTCTGATCGTGTTAGCCGCCATTTTTCTTTGCAAAAATGGCAATCGACGACACGTTCCATGCATCACTCTTATGATAATCCCTTTCTTCTCTGATTTTAACGCAAAGCACATCTGGCATTGGCAATTCTTCACGCGATTCAATGGTGCACCTTAAGTTCTCAAAAACTAGCAGGTAAGCTATAGAGTAATAAAATCGTCAACAAGTTTGGGTTGATTGCTACTTCCATGTCTTTATAATGTCGAAAAAAACTGTTCAGATGTTTGCGCACATCACTTATGTCCGCCATTTTCTATAGCGTTAACCTCTTCAAAAAGGTTGCCTTTCTCGCTGGGCCTTTCAATCTCTTCCAATGTCCGCCACATTTCACATGATGTCTCACAATTTTTCACTTGCTTGAGTTTTCTCGAGGATATAGACAAGATTATGTCTGACTGCGCCTTCATATTATTATTGCACACCCATTCTCGCACATTGGCTTCATTGGCGCATTCATTTGTCAAATCGGGTTTTTAACGCACCATCGTTCACGAATTCCCATAAATCGGCTTTAATTAATACGGCCTGCATTTTTAGTTTCAATGTATCATAATTGTCTCTGCCTGGAAGTTCAATCCTTGATACATTTGCGGTGTTCATGGCGTCGATCTCGGAACTCTCTTTAGCGTTCGGTTATCTTTTATTTTATATTTTATTTTTGACACAACACTCCACTAGTGAATCTGTTAGAGAAAGATCGCCGGTGGAGGCCTGGCATACCACACATTCACAAATTGTGATTAATAAACGTCTTGTCAGTGATTAATGAAGGGTATGGCAATCAGATATATCTGTGTCGAGACTGAGGATTGAACCAAAACATACATTAGTCATCAGTACAATAAAATTACAAGTGGCAAAAGTCACAGATGTGCATCCCAAACTTATAACAGGCATGACTAAACTGTCTATTGTCTGCCAAAGATGTGGTGCACATGCGCACACTTAGAGATGGCTTCACTAAACAATCGCAACTCGTAGCGCGCTATTAAAAAATACCAACATTCCAACCAATGTCTGGTAGCTTAGGAATTTTTTGAAAATAATTTATCAAGGTAAAAACAAAAATATTCCCATTCACCAAGAAAAAATGTAAAAAAGGTTAGGTCTGGAATTTTGTTTGATATCTTGAAAGCTTGGAACATTCAGGGAATTTCATAATTTGGTAGCCACCCTTACTTTATAGTTAATGTAATTAACTTTATAATTGCCCTTAACACGTTTAAAAATAGTTTCAGTTAAACAGACGCAATTTCTCATAATTAAGTTTGTAATAGTATATGGGAACTTTATTTTGAAATTGTTACATTGAATATTATGGCAAATTTATTAAATTTAGAATAAAATCAGAAATAAATACTTTATTCATTAAATTCAAATTAATTTAAATGAACATGATTATTTAAAAAAATGTATAAGTATCAACTGAAAAATAAATTCAAGTATATAATGAAATGTGTAGTTTGTAGTATGAAAGATATAGTTTTGAAATCTTTGATAGTTCTTTGATCTTGGCTCCTTCTCGTTTTAGCTTTCGTTGAATCTTCCTCTAATAGTTCAGACAGCTCTTTGCTAGTTTTCTATGCTCATTTTTTATATCATGTAGTTGGCCATTAAAAGAATGATCGCTTAGAATAAATATTAATTAAATTGAGTTTATTTTTTATGGTTATTTAATATATTGTAAAAGATTGTCTAGTTTGATTTCACAGATTAAGAACCAAACACTTAAAAGATTACACATTATTAAATTAGAATTTGAACCCAACTCCTAATGGAGAGATTACATTTGATACAAGAGTGTCTAACATATTTTAAACACGAGCGTCAAGATTTTGAACATGAGTGAATGTTTTTCATAGTCATTCTTTTCTTCTTACCTCAGTCGAACTGTGTCTTATTGGTAATTTAATTCCTACCCTTCTTCATCTTGTTGGATTTGCACCAATAGGAACCTGACAAATCCTAACTGTGAAGAAAGTACTCAAAGCTTCTTCATTTGTTTCTTCCTGTCGGTTAGGCTCAACCAGTGTTGCAGTATAGTCAGCTTAGTCACCTGCAACAGGTAAAGGAAACAAATCATTTGGCTGTGTTTCCCCCAATTCACCCAAATTACCAACAATTACAATAATTCTCTTTCACTCAAACAGTTTCACATACTGAATTTTCTATTCTCAACACCACCCTCCCCCACCTCCTATTCTCCTATCTAATTGTTAAAGAAAAATATTAATCGCTAGTTAGAGTGTACAATCAGCTACCTACACCTCCTTCCAAGCAACAAAACTCAGAACAGGGCAATCTGCCAAGAGCGCAACAATGTGTCACCAATACCTGCTGTACATGGCTCATTAAAACACACATCAAAAGATTGATGAGTCAAATGCTGATCTTTGGCTTAATCAGTTGTGCTTTTATCAGCCGATCCAATGTGGATCAGTACTGATCTGGTTCTAGTAGTATAATTGGTTTCCTTTGTAATCATATGTATTTTATTTTATTCCTTTAAAAACATTATTCTGAGAATAGTTCCATAGGCTTCATCAAATTGCCGAATGGGTTCATGACAAAAAAAGAGAAGGGGGTGGCCAGGATGTTAAGAACTCCTGATCTAGAACCATCTAAAGGAGATGGGCCAGTGCATGGAACTAATGCATCACTGTTTCCGGCTATGACAGAACCAGAGATGATAGTTCCGTCCTAGACTGTACATGTGGAAACTATCTTTGTAGACATATTTCCAGATATTAAATTCCAAACACTTAACCTAGAATATCCTTAGAATAAGTATGCAAAATTTCACTTTTTCAATTCGAATGGAAGTTAAATCGAATAATATAAAATATTCCTAAAGCTGAATCTAAGTTTTAATATTTAAAAAAAGTTTAATGTTGGATAAAAGTATATACTTTCCATAACTTTGTAAATTTAGGTGTTAAATATAGATTTTAAAATGCTAATGTTCATGGATAATTAATATATTTTGTCTTAAAATGATAGATTTAGTTGTTATTACAAATTTTAAATGTAATTTAATTATTCGAGAATTTTTTTATGCAAACACTAATTTTCGATGGAAATAACTACCCAACCCAAATGTAATGTGTCGTCCCCCCCCCTCCCCTCTTTGCTAAGCTTCTTAATTTTTGAATCTAGAGTTTCACTTTTGAAATGAAGTCAAAGCGAACGAATATATGAAGCCAAGTCAAAGTTTTCAAAGCTTCATATACCCCTACTGAACCTTGTAAGTTAATTTTTTTAAGTAATTAGCTCAAAATCTAATTAGTTACTCAGATATAGCTCATTATAAATATAAAAATATTTTTTACAGGTCTTCAGGTTCTTTTGGTGGGATGCGTATGAAGACTTCTTTAAACAACCTGGTGTAGTTTTCCTATTTGGTAAAATATGGATTGAGTCTGCAAGTTCTTATGTTAGCTGTTGTCTCACCATTAAAAATATTGAAAGGAGGATTTATCTCTTGCCTAGAGAAGAGGTTTGTTAACATTTGGATAAAAGTTTTTTAAAGAAGACTTAAGAACGTCTTGAACAAAATTATATTTCACACATTTTTTTTATCACAATAGTGGCTACTATTTTATTTTTATTGTTTTAGTTTTTCATAAATTTGTTGGTCTTATTATTATATTTTTCACAATTTTATTCCACTGTATTTCATCAACAATTAGACTTGCTTCGGGATATGGAAAATAACTCCCAGAATTATTTTAAACAGTGGTTCATAATACTACTTGATTTCCTTTTGAGCTTTAAAGCTTTAAAAATGAATTAGTATAGCACTATTTTTACTGTCTTCTGTCAAACATATTTCCTTTTTACAGCATTTCGATATGTCAAAAAATATCTCGACCGGTAAAGAGGTGACGCTCCTGGATGTGTACCAGGAGTTCAATGAGAAAGTGGCCACCAAGTACAAAATCTTCCAGTTCAAATCTCGGAAAGTGGAAAAGAAGTATGGGTTTGATGTCGCTGAGGTCCCTCTTTCATCTGAGTACTTGGAAGTTCGATATTCGGTAAATTTAACACATTTTTGTTCATCTAATTGCTGTGTTTTTTGTAACAATACTAAATAAAAGGAATTTTAGAAAATACAAACTGGGTATGTATCCTTCAAATTCTTTGAGTCCTCAAATATATAAGATTCAAGGATTTGATGATTTGTTTTGTTATATTGTAGGATCAATGATTGAAAACTATGTTATTCCATTTTGCTGATTCAAAAGAATCCTTTACTCAATTGCACAAAACAAATACGGAGAAGCTACAAATTAACACTTTTTTTTTTCACTTTATTATAACATCATAAAAAAAAGGCATTACAGTCTTACCCACCTGACAACAATAAAAACACCTGCCGATATTGTACTAGCTGTTAACTCCCACGTTACCTATTGTGAACATTAGAACCAAATATTGGCTGGTCGGGCACTAGCGCTGCCGGTAGTAGTTGTATCAATTTGAAACCATCCTAATCTGAACAATACACTTAAAATTCAAAATTGATTTTCTTTTCAAATTCTTTATTTGACTTTGATATTGATTAAATTCTAATTTTAAAACACATACTAAACAAAACTCAAGAGACATAGTTAGATTAATGAATTTATATGCCTTTATAAAACTTTTAAAATTTGTATTCAAATATGAATTTCGTTAGGATTTATATTCAATACGAAATTCTGGATTTTAATCTTTGAAAGATCAGTATTTGATTTTAAATATAAAATTCAATAGATCCCATATTCAGATTTGATAGAATTTAATTACAAATTCGAATCTAAAAGTCAAATTAGGGCTGTTTGGGATCCGCAAATTTGAGGAAAAATAATCAGGAAATTTGTTCTTCCTGAAACTCGGGTGGAAAAATTATTTCCCGAGATTTTTCGGGAAAAAATATAAAAATGGTTACTAGTAAATATGTCTATCAATGTATCGTTTGTATTTAATTTTCATTAAAAATATTAAATTATTCAATTTAAATTAAACCTATCTTCTGTTAAGTAGATGAATACCCAAAACTTCAGTCGTTTTTCTAACTACCTTACAACACATCTTCACACCATTAAATAATATAACCACACTACATATAATTTGAGGGAAATATCTATTCCTGAATGGATTTAATTCAGAAAAACGTTTTTAGTGCAAAATAATGATTATAGTTGTTTTTAAATATTAAATTATGCATGAAATACAATTTCACACTTATTTGCATAGAGATAAGTCTATTACATAATTATTAATTGGAATGGCATACATTTGCTTTTGTAACATAAATAATAATAGTTGGATAAACTAATATTTTTGGAATCCAACCGCGCTTTTTGTGAGAGCCTTAGTAACTAAAATGAAAGAGGTAACCAGGCACACTGTCTCATTTGAGAAATATTTTTGTTATTCTTATATACAAGACTGTGGCTCACTTTAATTTATTCAGATTAGTTTGAATATTTTATCACAAAAAACGCTGTTGGACTCAAGAAATATTATCACTACTTTACATCATTACTATTATTATTTAAAGTACAAAAGCAAATGGATGTCATTCCAAATAATCACTTTTACATAATAAACCTATCTTTATGCAAATAAGTTTGAAGGCGTATTTCATCCATAGTTTGATATTTAATATTCACTTTTATCATTATTTTGCACTAAAAATATATTTTACTTTCTTAAATCTATTCAGGAATAGATACTTCTTCAATTATGTGTAGTATGGCTAAGTTATTTAATGGCGCTTGGTTGTGTTGTAAGATAGTTATACAATATAAGCTATTGAAGTTTCGGGTATCCATATACTTAACGGAAGAGAAATTTAATTTAAATTTAATAAATTGGTAATATTTTTGGCAAAAATTAAAAACAAATTGACATTTATAGACGGTCCTTAGTTGTAAATTGTTATTTTTTTCCCGCCCGAGTTTTGGGAACAACTAATTAACCAAAATTTTTCCCAAAGCTGGAGATCCCGCACAGTCTTCCTAAAAATCCATTTTTTAATTTATTTATATCCATATAAAAATGCCAGATTTAAAATACACAACTATAATAGTTAAATTAGGCCTAAGTTTTTTAATAGAGGTCTGAGCTCCTAAAAGCTTCAGAGTTCAAGTATATTCATAATTATAAACTGTTAAGAGTACATATTTATTTATTTTAAAAGTAAAATAGTATACTGAAAATGTCAAAACAAACATAAAACATAAAACATAGGCTAAATATTACATATTTAAAATTTGAGATTTTAAAGATATATTAAAACAACACAGGTTCTTAAAATATGAATGAAACTCATTTTTATAAGTAGTAAATACTTTTGAAAGAAAAAGAGTTTTTAAATGGAAATATCGGTTTTTAAATTAGAAATTACACAAAAACACAATTTAAAAATAAAAATAACATTAAAAAATATAGTAGAAAAATTAAATAAAATGGTTTCAACACTCATGTCTTTAAGGACATTAAAATTAAACTAACATTTATTATACAAAAAAAAGTTAATAAAAATAATTATTGCCTGATAGCTTGGAAATGTATAATACGACAATGTACATAAACTGTACAATAATGTAAAGTGATAATGAAGGAAGCCAACCTGAAAGTAGAGTTAGGTTAGGCCTAGATAGGAACAAACACACTTCCACAGTTGCACATTGTTTTGAATTTTCAGAAATATTCCTTTTTCATTAATGTTCCTCTTCATATACAAAATTAATATTTAATATATTTTAATTTAACTTTGCTTTAAATTGACTAAATGGACCTCACACACCATATACTGTAGGTTAGACCTTGAGTCTCGAGTTCAGAGAAATCATTGGTTTCTGAGACCACTTCCTCTTACACAACTCCCTTGTTGCAGGCAAGTGATCCTGTGCTGCCCTCTGACCTGCAAGGATCGACATTTAGCCATGTGTTTGGCACCAACACTAGCGCCTTAGAGCTGCTGCTACTGGGCAGAAAGATAAAGGGACCCTGTTGGTTGGACGTCAAGGAGCCACAGTTGGTTTCCAATCCTGTCAGTTGGTGTCGACTCGAGGTAAGTTGCTTCATGGTGAGCTCTACTTTCACTGTATTACTTCAATTAATGATGAATTATTATTGTTTTATATACTAACGTGTGTGATTAGATACATAGCCAAGTGCAGTGGAGTGTCTAGGACTTTGGACCCCAGCATTCCTAAGATTTCAACTAAACCTACATTTGATTAAAATGCACCAATTCAAGACATTAAATTAAAAATAAATATATCCTCTATTTGTGTCATAATATCAACCTTGAATTATTGTGATTCCTACCACATTTTAAGTAAGTTGACGTCTTGAGTCTTACACTAACTCAAGGTATAGTGTGTCAGCTTTAGCCGACTATTTGTTTGGAATTCACAGATAAGTCCTATATCTGTTCATTTAAGAACCATAATAAGTTTTTACACCATTTGGTTAACATTTTAGAACACATTCTAAAAAAACAATTTATAGTCAGGAGCATTATCTATTATGAGATAAGACTTTGATAAGAAAAAGTGACATTTATTAGATAATAGATTTACAAAAGGTCTGAATCTATAATAATACAGTGTAAAAACCACGAACAATAATGTAAAATAATTGATAATTAAGGAAGCCAACCTCAAAGGATAGCTAGGTTAGGCCTAGAGACAAACAAACACATCTCTCTTCATTTATTCTTACACTTTTATACATCCCACACTCAAACAATTCAGGAACACACTATAAGTTTTCAGTTATATTTTAAATTCTTCAAAAAGTGTATAGTTCCATATAATATCTTTCTTTTTGTTTTGTGACACTTATATGTGTCTCTTTAAATGAAAAAGAAATATTTTCGATAATTCAAAAAAATCTGTAACTGGGAAAGTTTGAAGAAGGGGAAAGTGTAAAAGTGTAAGAAGAAATGAACAGAGAAGTGTGTTTGTTTATATCTAGGCCTAACCTAACTATCCTTTCAGGTTGGCTTCCTTCACTATCACTTACTTTACATTATTGTACACTGTTTCTACACCGTATTATTATTTCTAAACCATTAAGCACAACAAGATGAGTTTAATAAATACAGTTATTTTATTAGGTCATATTAGGTCAAGCATATATGAAATAATAAAAGTGGCCATAAAAAATAATTGATAACAGCAAATTAAGACAATTCATAACAACAAGTAATATAACATATAGTTTTAATCATAATAGCCAAGAATATTTTTTATAAACAATTAATGGCTTGAAATATAAAATAGGTCAAAATAACATAGTTTTAATGCACTAAGAAGAAAAGTATGTTTTTTTTTGTTTAGTTGGATGTAAGACTGTGAAGTTGAATCAATTATAAGATATCCCCGAAACCGAATTGAAGTTTGAATATTAAAAAAAGGTATCATCATCATCATCAACTGTTAACGGCCTGTGGCCGGGTCAGTTTAGTAAAATGCTGACATCTTCCTCTATTCTTCCACCATTCTTCCTCTTTTAATTACTTTAATTCTTCTCCTCTCATTTGCACACTTTCTGCTATCTTTTCCTCCCTTCTCTTTATTGGCCTCCCCTGTGGTCTTTTTCCTACATACTTCATTTCCAACATTTGTCTAAGTTTGTTTAAGTCTATTGTAGACCTGATCATAGTCAACTGTTTCCAGCTTGTGGCTGAGTGAAAACAGTTAATGATGATGAGTGTAGACCTCTGTTTCCTAAATCTGTGCGTTTCCTCTTTCCACCTTCCTTTCATTTCTTAATTTATTTTCAAGTATTTTCTCATACATTTCCATACAGTAGCACATCAGCGTTATCCCCTATAATATGTACACCTTTTTCTGTCTCCTTTCTTAAAAATAGGTATCATAACTCCCTTTTTCCAGTCTTCCGGTACCTTGTTCTCTTTCCAATACATTTTCAGCATCCTGTATAACCGTTGTTTACCTACTTCATCTGCTGCTTTTATAATTTTCACCGTCATTTTGTCCACACCCATAGCTTTTCCTTGTTTCATCCTCTTTAGTGCGTCCACCTCTTTACATGAGGGATCTTCCTCTCCTGTCTTCATCATTCTCCTTTCTTCATCCATCATTCTAGAATCTTGTCTTTTCTCTCTCCTTTCTTTTTCCATCATTCTAGCTTCTTGTCCTTTATCTCTTCTCCTGTTTCTTACTTGGCTTTATAATACTTTCTTACTTCCTTCCACATCCTATTCTATTATTTCTGTCCATTTTTGCATCCAATCCTTCCTGGGTTTTTTTACAACTCACTCCCCTCCTTTTTTTTCTTCTCCCCCTATATTCTTCTTCTGTTTCCTAATTCCCATTCTTAAAACTCCCTGTGAATGATTTTATTTCTCCTCCACTCTTTTCTTCACCCTGTCGTTTCACCAGGATGTCTCCTTCCACTTCCTTTTATTACGTGTCCTCCCACTACCTCCTTTGCAGCAAGCTTCATGTTGGATAAAATTATTATATTACTTTGCATAACTATGTAAATTTAAGTATTAATATAATTTACAACAAATTATATTCCAAACATAATTATTATATCGCATGTTAAAATGGTAAATTAAGTTACAATCACAAAATTTTATATAATTATTTAGGATTTTTTTTTACACTAACACTAATTGGTAATGAAACAAAAAATGGCACCAAACAGCTGTATTAGATTAAACATAGAAAGTAAGCCAGAAGGGCAAGGCATACACACGTGTCAGAAAATTGTACAAGGAACTTTTGTAGATTATTTTTAATACTTAAATTTACATAGTTATGCAAGGTATAATGTTTTTATCTAACATGATTTTTTTTTTTAATATTTGAACTTCAATTTAGTTCAGGGAATATCTTATATTATTTGTACCATTTTTTGGTAATTGTGTAGGCCCTGCCCGTTTCTTTGCTCCTTCCAATGTTTAAACTAATTTGTAAGAGAATTAACTGCAGAATATATTTTTTTTAATGTTTATTTTAACTTTAGATATAAATATGGTTTTTTATGAAGCTTCATGATTGTCGAATCTGGAATTTTACTCTGTATTAAAGTCAAAGCTAACAAATATTCAAAGGTAAGTCGAAGTTTTCGAAACTTTGCATGCCCTAGTTGGATGGATATGTCTCTCTAAATAATATTCATCCAAATAAACCAAACAAAAAAAAAACAAAAAAAAAATTCTACCTATATAGCCAACAAAATAATGTACTTTAAATATTATCAAATATTGTCTGATGACAGGTGGATGGGTAGCTTGGAATCAAGAAGGGGTAAAGTCAGGTATAAAAGAAAAGAAGGGATAGCAAATACCAACACACCTGATATGGCATGGAATATATTCCAGTCTTCCCTCATCGCTACTATTGTTACAGTCAAACAGAACAAGGGGTGATGGAGCCAAACTACCTGTACATAGTGTAACATCCTTGTTAACGCTACAGTTGGATTTAATAAGTATTGACATTATTTTTATGTAAATGATTTAGGCTACATCTTTGAAGCCTGAGAACGTGTCTGTGAGTGTCCTGAGTCCATTACCTCCGCCCCCACCGCTAGTGGTGGTGACACTGAATATCCGCTCGGTATTGAACCCTAAGACGTACCAGAGTGAAGTGGTGATGATTGCGTGTTTGGTCCACTACGCATTCAATGTGGACAAGGCTCCTCCACAACCACCTTTTCAACAACACTTCTGTGGTAAGTGAGAGGTACACAATATCATTGTTAGAGTTGGGTAAAATCCACACCTTCATTATTGTTACTAAATCTACAAACTGCTCACGTCAAATTTTTTGTAAAGTAAGTGTTCCCACAAGAACATATTTTATTGGTAGTAATTTATTTTAATAGTTTCAATTAGAGTCAATAAAATAGTTAAATTAAAATGCATTTGTTATTTTTTGCTCTTCTTTGCATCACAAATTAATGTTTATATTCAAAAATCTAAAATAATTAGATTATATGTTGTGATAGTAACTTAATTTATCATTTTAGGATAAAATATGTTAAAATATGTTTTTATATCTACCTTTATTGTACCATCTTCCAAATACATATATCAAAATATGTTAATTGTATTTGCACTATAACATTTTGTAAGCTATGCAACAACATTACCCCCACCGCCTCAACTTCTCTCCTCCCTCCAAACATTTACACTTTTTAAAATTATTGGTTTGAGAATATTTCATATTATGTGATTCGACTTGTCTTTGTATTTAACAAGTGGACTCTACACACCCCTAGTATCAATATTATTCACATCAGAGATGTGTTGGATTAACTTATATACTAATCCAAACTTTCATTCTATCTTTGAATCCAAAATCTCGAATTCAAATTCAAATCTTGGAAAAAGTTATGAATCAAATAGGAAATAGGAATTTAATAAAATAATATAAAGTATAAACACAAACTAAATGTTAACCTATTTTTGTTCATTAAAACGGTTTGAAGTATGATTGTTAATTTTGTTCTATAATTATGGTGATAGCAACAGTATTAGAGCTCTAAAACCAACTTCATTTTAAAATTTAAAAAACAAAACATTTAAATAGGGCTAGATTGATTGCCAATCATGCTGATGCCGACTATTTATTGTCGATTAAGTCAATCATTTGGTTTATTTTATTATAAATATTACAAAGATAATCTTCAGTAATGATATTAAAAATAATTTTTTCCTTGTGTAATTTTAAATTTATTAACTTTTATTTGTTTGTTTTGTAGGCTTACTTATGCAAGTTTAAATTAAAACCTTAGAGTTAATTTAAATATAATTCACTATATCATTAGTATAACCAAATTTTAAAGAAAATTAGTGTCAGTTAAATCGACTCCACTTTTATCACAGTTAATTTTGTGATAGTTTTACATATGAATTTTATTTTGAAATCCATCACTATGGAATCACTATAGAATATATTGAAAACTTTCCACCGAAATATATAGAAAACAACGCATTGTAGAGTAAAATATTTAAAACAAGGGGGGAGGGCAGGTATGACCTTGGATGGCGTTGCTAAGGTGATGTTAAGGTCACTTTGATATTTTTTAAATGAGACTCCCTATTTTTTATTACATATTCCTCTAGATCATGTGCCATTTTCATAATTGTGGTTTTAAGCTTCTTAAAGTAAAAGCTATAATGAGAAATGAGCCTCTCAAGTTTTTGAGTCGCCGGCACCTGGTGCGGCATTAGAATTTGGCCTATTCAAACATAGCTCGGGAAGGCACAGGTTTTTCTGTGTAAGATTGTAAACAAAATATTGTTTTTACTATCGATGCCAGTTAAAAATCCATTAGCTGTATGCCATTAAGATGTAGAGTAATTCAAAAGTTGTAACTTGAACTTTTTATAATGGGGAAGATAAGGTCTTATTTGTGGAGGCTCATGGCATAGTTTCTCAAGAGGAAATGATAAGGATTTTTGTCAATAATGTCCATCTTGAAGTAATATAAAGGGTTTTAAGACAATTGAGGCTGTAGATGGTATGAATTGTGAATAACCTCAATAGTCAACTAACTTAATGTGAGTAGAAATACTTAATAACAATACTTGCTCAAGTATTAAAATATGGTGGTGTGTTCAACACACCTTTCACTAAACAGAATATTTTTTTTAAATTCATACAAAAATTAGTAAAGTGTCTGGAAGCCTAGGTTTGAATTTTGAACTGTGTCCCTCTTTCCATTTTAAAAAACATGTTGTATTTGTTCATGTTATTTCTCGCCTCTCTCCTGTATTTTTTTTCCATGCATAGTATTTACCTCAAAGTATGAAAAGCAGTTTTTTTTATAAAGCATTTCTCAATTTATGTACAATTTAGAAGTTTATTATTTGGTAATGTTCTTCACAAAGTGTGCAAACTCTTCCTATCCATGTTCCAATTTATACGTTAAATAAAGCTAATGGTTTAAGGAACTCATGAAGTGAATAATTCCAGCGTTCACTCGACCTGTGGATCAACCCTGGCCATATGATTTTCGTGAGGCGATGGCCACCTACACGGCCACAAAACTGGAGAAGAGTGACTCTGAGAGGGCTCTCCTGGGCTTTTTCCTGGCCAAACTTTCCAAGATTGACCCAGATTTGATAGTTGGTCATGACCTCTGTGGGTATGACCTTGATATCTTGGTTCATCGTATGACCGTCAACAAGATCCCTCATTGGTCGAGGTTTGGAAGGCTACGCAGAGGCAATCTTGCAAGCATGGTAAATACTTTTGACAAACCTGTGCATCAAAGTGTGTTAATGTTTTTGCTTAGGCTGTGTACTAATCAAATCTAAATTAGAAACAAGATTATGGTTAATGTTAACAATAGATATAATTTCCTGTTCAAATTTACTTTAAAAGATATTCTTAAACTTAATCTTTTGCTCAACCTATAACACACTCTTTGTATGGTTATTAAAACAAGGTGTTTATGTTTTAACTTATGTATTTTCATTGTACATATTCTATTGACAGTGATAATATAACTCATTGCTATTTTATCTTATTACCATATAATTATCATTGCACTTTTAATTTTTACAAGTACTTGGTTAATATTTACACTTTTAAATAACTCAACTATGCTGCTATTTCATGATGGGTACTTTCATTGGTAGTCACGTGGCCTAAAACATCACTCTCACAAATGACTGGATTGTCACTGATGATATACTGAGAGGTTTTCGTAAATAGTTTACCACTCTCACTCCACACAAATGTGGGTATATTTCCTCAAAAATCCTTCCTTTCTCATGCCTACCCCATTTGTTTAAATATGCAGATAACTTGGACAAATAGTAATATGTGGTGTACACATTATATTGTGGGTTTTGGCATGGAGTGTGAACGGAAGATAGTTAAATGAACAATTTACTAATGGCTTAAAATTAAAGGTCAAATCCACTTTTTTACGAATCCGAATCTCCAATCTACCTTTCAAGCAGTTAGGTGTTAAATTACTGATCTGGGGTCTGGTTGTTAATTTCATCCTATGATTATAATTAGTTGTGTTTTCTCAAATTCTAGAATCTTGAATATCCTTAGGGATTCGAGGGATTCAAAGCATTCGAGGTCCCGTCTCTACTTAGAATACATAAAAGAAATGTCTAAACTCTATACAAGAATGTGATAAAAGTGATAAGGAAGGAAGCCAACCTGAGAGGATAGTTGGGCTAGGCCTAGAAAGGAAACAACTAAACTTCTCACTAAATCTCTCATACTCTCTTCTCACTAATGGGGCGACCTGGCCGTCTAAGGGTAAGGTGTTAGACTTCTGTGCTGGGGGTCCGGGGCTCAATCCTCGGTCCCGGCACAGATTTATCTGATTGCCAAACCCTTCCTTCACCTCTGACAAGACGTGTATTAATCACAACTTGTGAATGTGTGGAATGCCAGGCCTCCACTGTGGTTCGGATCCCACGTTAAACTGTAGGTCCTCCATTTCATCTCACAATCACCCTACCATTACATATTAGCACAAGTGCGTACAACTCGAATGGGTAGTAAGAAAGTAAGCTAATAATAGTAATAATCTTCTCACTTACATATACTTATTATTTTCACTTTCATTATCTAAGGATAGACTATTTATCTCCTTCTTAGGAAACCTTCAGTTTGTTTTTTCTATCTTTTGTCTACCACTAAAATAATTGTTTTTTTTTACAGGGCAAGAATTATATTGAGAAAAATGCAACCTGTGGTCGTTTACTCTGTGACATGAAGATATCTGCTAAGGAGCTAGTTCGATCAAGGAGCTATGATTTGGGAACACTCTGTCAAAATGTACCTAAGTACTTTCCCTTGACAATTTTTGTTTTTATTTAATAGATTAAATGTAGTAGTTTAAATAAAACTCCAAATGGCTTGTTTAATAGAATAATGGCATGGCCTGAATATATACTAAGACATCCGGAAGCCCACAGAATAACAATAAGATAATATTGTAAATACATTTATCTGGGCATATCAAACCCTTTTTATCATATTATAGTTGGAAGAAGGAACAAAAAAGGTGGGTAAAACATACAAATTGAACAAACACAGTATGGGTTTGTCAATGAAAAGAAGAACACAGTTAACACTTTACATGGCTGCCATTGCACAAATAGGTGATGGCTGATTCTGAAAGAAAATCGATCGCTACCATCTACTCCCCGACCTAGGTTTCATTCTATCAAAACTCATAAGTAGAGAGAGTCATTTTTCAATTTTCAGAATATTAATATCTAGATGGAGTGAATCTTCACTAAAAGCATATATAATAGCTTGGCTATTTGATTTTTATTATATACATGCAGAAGGTTTTTTTTAAAGGTTTATTATTGGTATTTGTTAACTTAATCATTAATATTTTTAGTATTATAAATGTGAAAATCTAACATAATAAATAAATAGGAATAAATTAAAGTTGGCTTAGCCATCACATATGCCTACTGTCACAAAAATCACTGATTATTTATAATAGGTAAATGTCTAGCCATTGTGTAATTCCTCGATGGAACCACGTGTGAAACTAGGAGATTTGGAACCTGCCGCAATCTTCAGGACTTTGGTCACTTCCTAGACTGCAAGAACATCAATTATGACTACTAGGGAGGATCAAAACAAGGATGTGTGGTACATCCTAGACTACTAGAACATCAATTAGGACTACTAGGGAGGATCAACACAAGAATGTGTGGTACTTCTTAGACTACTAGAACATCAATTAGGACTACTAGGGAGGATCAACACAAGGATGTGTGGTACATCCTAGACTACTAGAACATCAATTAGGACTACTAGGGAGGATCAACACAAGGATGTGTGGTACTTCCTAGACTGCAAGAACATCAATTAGGACTACTAGGGAGGATCAACACAAGGATGTGTGGTACTTCCTAGACTGCAAGAACATCAATTAGGACTACTAGGGAGGATCAACACAAGGATGTGTGGTACTTCCTAGACTGCAAGAACATCAATTAGGACTACTAGGGAGGATCAACACAAGGATGTGTGGTACTTCCTAGACTGCAAGAACATCAATTAGGACTACTAGGGAGGATCAACACAAGGATGTGTGGTACTTCCTAGACTGCAAGAACATCAATTAGGACTACTAGGGAGGATCAACACAAGGATGTGTGGTACTTCCTAGACTGCAAGAACATCAATTAGGACTACTAGGGAGGATCAACACAAGGATGTGTGGTACTTCCTAGACTGCAAGAACATCAATTAGGACTACTAGGGAGGATCAACACAAGGATGTGTGGTACTTCCTAGACTGCAAGAACATCAATTAGGACTACTAGGGAGGATCAACACAAGGATGTGTGGTACTTCCTAGACTGCAAGAACATCAATTAGGACTACTAGGGAGGATCAACACAAGGATGTGTGGTACTTCCTAGACTGCAAGAACATCAATTAGGACTACTAGGGAGGATCAACACAAGGATGTGTGGTACTTCCTAGACTGCAAGAACATCAATTAGGACTACTAGGGAGGATCAACACAAGGATGTGTGGTACTTCCTAGACTGCAAGAACATCAATTAGGACTACTAGGGAGGATCAACACAAGGATGTGTGGTACTTCCTAGACTGCAAGGACATCAATTAGGACTACTAGGGAGGATCAACACAAGGATGTGTGGTACTTCCTAGACTGCAAGAACATCAATTAGGACTACTAGGGAGGATCAACACAAGGATGTGTGGTACTTCCTAGACTGCAAGAACATCAATTAGGACTACTAGGGAGGATCAACACAAGGATGTGTGGTACTTCCTAGACTGCAAGAACATCAATTAGGACTACTAGGGAGGATCAACACAAGGATGTGTGGTACTTCCTAGACTGCAAGAACATCAATTAGGACTACTAGGGAGGATCAACACAAGGATGTGTGGTACTTCCTAGACTGCAAGAACATCAATTAGGACTACTAGGGAGGATCAACACAAGGATGTGTGGTACTTCCTAGACTGCAAGAACATCAATTAGGACTACTAGGGAGGATCAACACAAGGATGTGTGGTACTTCCTAGACTGCAAGAACATCAATTAGGACTACTAGGGAGGATCAACACAAGGATGTGTGGTACTTCCTAGACTGCAAGAACATCAATTAGGACTACTAGGGAGGATCAACACAAGGATGTGTGGTACTTCCTAGACTACAAGAACATCAATTAGGACTACTAGGGAGGATCAACACAAGGATGTGTGGCACTTGATATTTTCTTTGTTCACAATGTTTAACAAGTCATAAACCCCCTCTCATTTTATTTTCTCTTTGGATCTGCGTAGATCTCGGGGCACCCCCAAACCACAGTAAGGGGGATCATCCCCCTCAAATCCTCCACCCCCCATCCCGGTGGGTACGCTACTGAGATGAACATACACGGTAGATAAGTGTTCTAGACATCATAGATATAAATCCAAAATGTTTAACTGTGAGCATAAATTATTTTTTCAAAACTAGCACAAAGTTATTCAAAGGATAAGATTCTGTGTATTGGTTTCATCTTTTCTATGAAGAGTAGCTTTCTATTATTATTACTTTTTACATTCATTAATGCTTCTAGCCTATGCTCTGGGTCCCTTTTTTATTCAAGATATATATTTTTCACTACCGGCTTGCTAGGCATGTTGTAGTTTCATATGTTTTATAATCTAACTTAGGACTAGAACAAGCAAAAAAAAAACAAGTACAACATCCATTCACCAGCCATTAATTTATCATTGGGAAAGGGTAAACCCACATTTCAACAATGATAAATTTTTTGGCCATGCCAGGAATCACACCTTGAACCTTAAATTTAGTAGGCAGACACGCTATCTGACTGAACTAGGGTGTCAGATTACAATTATTAGTATTATTATTATCATTATTATATTTTATATACGTACATACATGTGTGTGCGTGCGCACACACACACACACCAACCATTCCCTTACAGGGTAGGCAAGAAAATGTGCATGTAGCTCAAAAAACAACTTTGTACTTAATCCCTCCTCACTAACTTTCTCCACATTTCCCTATCCTTGCATACTCCTTTTGCTTCAACAACATCCATACACCGAGTCATACATGTGCTTTTATTCTTAAAGCTTTTAATGTGTCTCTTTTTGACACATTTGTCTTCAACATTTAGACATGTTTTACATGATCTATCTCTTCCTTTTGATCCACACACACTACCTTAATATATTAGCTTCGTCACTTGATCCACACTTGTCCTCTCAACACCCTCTTTAATGTCAAACCATTCACTCAAAGCTCCAGCCACCCTAACGCACGCTTTATTTCCATCATACAGCACCAGGCGCAGATTCATGGGGGTAGAGGGTCAAAGGGTCAGTTTACCCCCCTGTGAAGGTTAGAAAATAAATCAAAATGAAAGTTCAAATTTTAGAAATAAAATACAACACAGATAAATTAAACCGTTTTTTAATCTTTTTACGTGCAGACACATCTTAAGCCAGGTCCACATGTGCGTTATTCGTCCACGTTTATTCACTGTTCGATATGACTCACGCAAGTGTGGAAAAAATATTCATTTTCATGTACTAATGTTTGTCGTGCATAGCGAATAACGAAGATTGTTCCGCATAGAGACAGTAAACTACCACACATCAAAGAAGATTAATAATCGCCTGAGAGCAGTTCATTCACAAATACCGAATATAGAGTATGTGTGGACAGTAGGAGCAGCAGAACTATGGGGGACTCTGCCCCCTGGAAATAGTTTATCCCTCCATGGAATAAATTCCCTCCCTAAATATATTTCAAATCCTATGATATCAAATATGAAGCTGAAAGATGGCTTTAAATCAAACTCCAAATTACTTCTAAATGCATTCGATTGTAAAAAATTTGCCGTATAAGACCACTTCAAATAACTGCTAACACTTAACTTGCAAAAAAAATTCAGGGGAGGAATGTTCTAAATAGCTTCCAAGGTCATCCATATTTCAAAAATGTCTAGGGGAGGACAGCTCCAGATTATCTTCTAGAGGGACCTAATTATCGTAAAAAATTAAGGTGACGATCACTCTAAATAGCTTCAAGGGGCATTCACATTTCAAAAATTTCTAGGTGAGAAACACTTTAAATGGCTTACAAAAGAATCCAATTTAAAAAACAACAAGAAGGTGAAGACTGCTCATAGCTTCTAGAGTGAACCTTTTTTTTTTTATTTTAGAGGGCCACTCCAAATAGTTTATAAAAACTATCAGATTTTAAAAAAATGAAGAGGATAACCACGGTTTAAAACATACATAAGATCAAATATTAATGAATAAATGGCTTTAAACAGAAATCTAACATTGAAAGTAATTATGCTATTTATAATTAAGGACCCTCCTATGAAAATGATCTGGATCCACCCGTGTACACCACCATATTTGTATTTACTAAACATGCATACACACGATACTCTCTAAGAACATATTTTAAAGTCATTAAATTGTGTTATTAGTTAATATTTATGAAATAAATAATTAAGATAAAAAATTATTTGAGCAATCCAGTTATCATAAACTAGTGTTTCACTACCCGACTTTTCATGCTTATACAAATCAAAAGATCTGTGAAAATAATTAGGTTAAAATTGCTGAGCTTCAGCTAAATGAATTGTTCCATGATCAACCAATTATTGAATCGGCATTGGCCCAAACCTAATATTTTTCTAATCTCGAATATTCAAGGTTTCAAAATTCCCATTCCTTGTTTTTATGTTCACTATTTTGTTTTCAGCTGCTTCATCTGAAAGAGGATGTAAGAGTGAGCTACACAGTTGAAGAAGTGAGTAAGATGTTTGGGTCATCCAGGGATTTGTTACATCTAATTTCTGCCACGATGCAAGATGCTGTTTACATCCTACGTCTCATGTGTGAATTGAATGTTTTGCCTCTAACTCTTCAAATCACCAACATTGCCGGTGAGGACACACTCTTATTTAGTAATCTTTCTAACCTTTTGTTATAACTTATAATCCATTCTCTATTGTATCTTATGGTAAATTAATGGTTGAGTTGTTAAGCTTGTTCTATACTATGTTAGGCTAAGCCACCAATATCTTAAAACAAATTACGATTAAAAATTAATTCATCATAGTGGTCATTTGGGTGTAGAACTCAATTACATTTTTTTAATCCTGAACAGGGCTTAGAATAATTAATTAGAATAGATCTATGCGTATTTGTTCTTTTTACTGTGATTCTTGCGGCAAAAGTTATGTAAACTATACAGATTTGTGAAATATTGTTAACATAAAAATAAAATTCATTTTGATATATTTTGATTTAGAAAACTTATTGAAATGAACCAACAAAAGATTATGCAGTTTTAGGCTGTCAAACATCCCCTACAAACATTATTATATTACTACAAAATATGTGTGGAAGGCCTTATCCCTTATCTTTCTGTTTTAATTTCAATATATATATATGTATATATATTTTTCAACTTGATAAAATTCGGCTTCAGACAATTTAGTCCGAATTGGGTTTCAATTTACAATATAATTCAGTACTCTTTATTTTGGATTTATGCTTTTAATTTATATAATAACTATCCGGTTAGGATCCCAAACCTATTCCTAGGCCTAGTTTGCTTGAATCTAACTTACATTTAAAAATAATATTCTCCTACTCTCTACTTTACTCCCTGTCCTGTATTTATCCTAAACAATCTATTTTACTAATTTTTATACCTATGCAGTCAACTGCATTTACATCTGTTGGTCACTTTGGCCAGTTGACCAAGGAAAGCCTGAGCCGTCACCTCTTGTGGTCACCTGTTGCCAAGCAACGCAAGTCCTCGACAGCAGGAATCCCTCCCTGCTCCTTGATGCATTCTTCTATTTGCTAGTTACCCCTGCCAATATTCCACTGTCTGGTTCATCCAGGATTGCAGGGGTACAGAATATGTCCGAATGGGCGAGCGAGATTCGGGGAAAATTAAAGCAGTCCTGGGGAAATTTGGGGCAGGAAAAAGTCCAAAAATTTTGTTGGCGTTTTTAGTACATTCTGGTTCTGATATGGTAGTTTCATTTGTATGAAAAACTAAGGCCGATGACACTCAACACACACACTATCAGTATGTGCCATAGTGAGGCAGTGTAGGTGTAAGCACAAAGAGTTGTGGTATCTAGGGACTAAGATAATGTGTCAGAGGTTGAGATAAGAAGTCAGAGGTTGAGATAAGGGGCAAAGGAAAAATTTAATAATTCAACCTGGCTAATGGCGTGATTGAGTGATGAGTCATCAGTCACTTACCCTACAGCGGGTGTTTGGTAGCTATGGCAGGTAGGCGGTGGAGAGTAGGAAAGGGTGAGCGATGTTTTGTTTTAGTTTGAATTCAGTCAACCGGTATATCACTGCCTAATTACACGGCGATGTGCGCGCAGTTTATTTAAACTCATGACATGCTTGTAATAATTGTGTAGCCATGCAATTGTTGTTTTTAGTGGACCTATTAAGGTTTGTACATTGTACAATAGATAAATGTTTATAAAAAATTAATGTCGACTTTTGAGAGCAAACAAGACGTCAACTGTGCTTATTATGAATGACGTGGCACACGTGATAAACTCGGACATCACCAAGAAAACCCTAAAAGTAAGGATCAAGGGAGTATTGAAAGTTTTGTAAAACGTAAATTATGTGATCATGAAAAACTCATAGTTGTAAACAGCGATAGTATTTCCCCTAGTGTGGTTGATAGTGAGTGAAATACCTCGCAGTAGTGACGAGTCTACAAAAATACGAAAAGTCTATGAAAATCAACAATTAAACCAAGGCCTCCTGGAATTACACTCCATTTCCTCTTACTATCAAGATGTAAAATTAAATGTTGGTACCGGTAAGTCCACTGGTATCAATGAACAGTTAACACAAGAGTTTGGCTTACCAGCATTAAGTCAAACTCCCGCAGGACTATTAAATTTCGACACAACGAAGATCGTTAACAAGAACTCTACTTGTTAATTATAAATATGACATACAAAAAGACTGGTTAAACCACAAGTTATTTCAATCAAATAATTTGGAAAATTATTAAGTCTAATTCAATCAATCAACAAAACTTTACGTTAATTCAAACAACAAATAAATTAGAAAACATTATAGAAAAGGAGGAATTTACATTTACTTAGTGTGCAAAACTCTGTCAAATTAAATTAAATACTTCTAACAAAAAAATAAGTTCATAAATGTGTCAATCTAATATTTACGTGACTTCACTGACACTAACGCCCAAGTGGCAGCAAAATGAATTGACTGTCTCTTAATTAAATTTAGTTTAAATAAAAAAACTTTTAGTAAATAATTTATATTGCCTATTTTGGCTTATTCCAAAAATTACATTACATTAATTCAAAATTGAATTAGCCACAATTCAAGTCTATTAAATTAACATCGATGAGGTAATATAAACACAAAACGTCATCATCCTGTAAATTGTCCAAGTCCAGGACAGGACTTCTACAGACGGCATTAAAAATGAATGTTTAAGACATGACTTCTCTTGATATTGTCGAATAATTAATGATCTAAGGCATGACTTCTCTGGAAGGCGTAGATAAATAATAGTCATTGAGTTTAAGAACTGCAAGGTTTAAATAGTGTTTCTAATCGCTTAGGGTTGGAAGGAGGGAAGTTCACATTGGTCGGTGGCTTCCATCGGTCATTTTTGAAGCATGCAGACGAGCACGTCCTTGATCAGGCTAGGATTGGCGGGTTATCTCGAACACGCACTCCAGTGGTGATAGGGATCTGTTTGACTGGTGTTGGTGACGTACAGACATCACGCAATGTGTTGGTGGTTGGGTTCGTCTTCCCCGTTGGACGGCAGGATAGTTTCAGTTAGTTGTTGTCCTCGGCTAGTTCCGAAAGGATCGATTTGACTTGTCCGCTCAGAACCTCAGTTGTGGGCGCACGATGGCTTGTTCTACCCACTCTTCGATTTAGGACATGAGGTTTGTACTCCAGTCTTGAAGGTTGTTCTAGTCAGAAGAAACACAAGGTAAGTACATGAACAGTTTGTGATTGTAGGGAGTTTATTCTTGTTTAATATTGTTCTCGATATAGACTGAACCTACATTGGACTACAATAGAGAAGCTTACTATTGCAGGAAGTTTATTAATATTGAGGTTTCATATGGAGTGGGTAGTATGACTCTTAAAGGAAAACCTTTGCGTGAAGCTTAATATGGGGGGTATTATGATGTAACATGTTACAATGTTACACCGGACAATCAAGGACCACATGCTCTGGTGCTGCCACATCTCCACAGTCGCACATTGCCATATCTGTTAGTCTTCTCTTGTGAAGGGAGGCCCATACCATCTTTTCCCTGTGATATATTGTACCAGTCCCTCCAAAGGACTCTTTCACTCACACTTGGAAAAAGTTGGAAAGTTCTTCCATTTGCGCTATTGCGCCATTGACTTTACCACTCATCATCCATAGCCTGATTCACATTCGCCTCACTCAGTACCTCCGGTCCCATGATCCTCTCTACTTCCTGCACGTTTCCTTTCCTCAGCCAGTAAAACACACCCCTCCTACGAATTTGCAGGTCCAGGGGACAGATACCCAGAGCCACACACAACGCGTCTGTAGCCACCGTACAGTACGCCCTGGAGAGCCTCAGGAGCACTCTCCTCTGTAGCCTCCGCAGAGTACTAGGGGTGTGGAATAGCACTTTTTTTCTAATTGAATAGTAAAATTTCAAATAAATACTCATCATTGTCATCATCAATTGTTTCTAGCCTGTGGCCGAGTCAGTCAAGTAAAATTCTTCCATCTTCCTCTCTCCTTCCACCATTCTTCCTCCTTTAATTGCTTCCATTCTTCTCTTCTCTTTGCACACTTTCTTTTAGCTGCTCCTCCCATCTCTTGGCAACCCTTGTGGTCTTTTTCTTAACTACTTCATTTCCATGAAAAAAAATTTTGCATCCTCTTTTTTTCATTCTCATTACACGCCCATACCATCTCACTCTTGCTTCCTCTTACTATCTCATGTACTCCCTGTACCCTCACTCTTATATTTATTACTACCCCCTGCTCCTCTCTCCCAAACACACACCTATCTTCCTCTCTCTCACTCAAACACACTCCTCTCTCACTCGAACACTTCTACTCCCCTCCCCTCAACCACCCCTTCTTTCTCTTGTACTTATCTCGCATGTGCACTCAGCTCGCCTCTCTCACGCACACTTCTTTCTCTCTTAGGCCACCTAATTATTAAACATATTTTAAATGGGTAATATTTATGTATTCATTCAGGTAATGTCATGTCCCGAACCTTGATGGGTGGGAGATCGGAGAGAAATGAATTTCTCTTGCTTCACGCCTTCACAGAAAAGGACTTTATTGTGCCAGATAAAAAGTACAAGAAATCAACTCGTAAAGTAAGTTTTCACTGTATCTTAATGTTCATTGTAGTACCGTATCCACCCAAATCCAAGACACCCACAAATCTAAGACGACCCCCAGTTTTTCATTGGTTATGGATAGGTTTTTTAAAAGTGGTATTTATTTTATCATGGATTAAGAAAATAATAATTATGGTAAACTTATTTTGTAATACCAACAAATTGTTTTTTATTTACAAAACAAAATACCTATTTTAACTTAAAATCTAATTAGGGTTGCAGAGTTGTTAAGGAATTTATTTTTTTGTCGCAAATATTGCTTTCGCATAAGAAGGTTAACTTTAGAATAATTTCATAAAAACAATGATAAGTTAATTTTTTCTATGACAAATCATAATCGTTAGTGAAAATTTGAGTCTCATACATAACCTACTCCCCATAAATACGAACATTGGACTCGACTATTTACATGCTAGCTTCTAAAACGTTACAGTTTCACTTTCACAATGATATACAGAAAATAAAATAATTTAAAGAAAGAGATATAGGAAGAAATTAAAGGATAAATATACCAAACTGTTGCTTTTATAAGGAAAAGATAAACATATTTCACATGTTAAAAAAATCTAACCAATAAACATGTCTGCTGTAAATTACCGTAAAAGTCAGCCACCATGACAGCCAAGCGTAAAAAATTACTGATAACTAAACAAGAATCTTTATTATCATTTCAACACCAATGATCTAGGAACATCTAATCAAAGATAATAATGTACTTGATATTATTCAAAAGTTAGATATTTTGTGGAGTTCCACGAATTAAAAACTAAAGTTTGGCATCGCTAAAGTTGTCTAGTAAACTCTATGTAATATTGATTGTTTGTTTGAAATTGATTAGAGATTTCTCTTCACATCTTACTTGACAAGCGCTAGCTATGGAGGCAAAGTTTTAAGAATTAAATACGTAACAATTTGATGATTCATTATATGTTTTTAAGTGTATTTTGATTACTGTGAATGGGTGAATTTTTAATATCATAGTGAAGTAATTGTAAAAGTAATATAAACCAGCACAATGAAATAAAATTCAATTCAATTATGCCTCTCACTATCCCCAACCCATTTGTGGGGTTAACCTTGTTGAATACTAAAGAGTGGTATCAGGATTTTTAGTGTATAGTATCGATTATTGTGATACCAGTTGATACGCTGGGTATTGAGTATTGTATTGGGCCATAACTAGGTAGTTATTTTTAATGATAACCTAAAGAAATAGCCTAAAATCCATGAAAATAATAAAATATCCTGTGATCTATGTTGTAACTTTAAAAGGTGCAAAAATGGATGATAATAATAATAATAATAAAAAACAGCCCTGCACAATTAAAGATGTAAAATGTTACCTTTTGATGTAGGCCTAACCCAGTCCTTAGTCTGCAATTCTAAGACGACCCCTAAATTTTGAAGCTACAAATTTGGGTAAAAAACTCGTCTTAGGTTCAGATAAATATGGTAATTGAGATATAATTAATAAAACAACTTTTTTCCAACATACTTTTTATAAAAATTATTTTATTATTATAAAGTGGTTGTTAAAAATAGTTGACTTTATGTCAAAAGTAGTTCAAACTAAACTCAAAAATTTTTCCATTCATTTGCGTTTCTTACAATTAAAAATATAATAACAATTTGTTTGAGTGTATGTGTATGATTATAGGAAGATTTTGACCTAGACGAGGCAGTGGATGGTTTAGGAGACCCTGGTAAGCAGCGTAAGGGACGAAGCAACCGTAAGAAGCCCTCGTACCTTGGGGGTCTAGTGCTGGAGCCTAAGAAAGGTTTCTACGACAAGCTGATCCTATTGATGGACTTCAATTCCCTGTATCCGAGCATCATCCAAGAGTACAATATCTGCTTCACTACAGTGCCTCGTGCTGCTGTGGTCAACTCTCAAGAGGTGAGTTTATTTAGGACTTTATTAGGGGCGTGGGAATAGGATTATTTATCGAATTGAACATCAAAATTTTGAATGAATACTGAATAGTACAAATCTAATAGTACATTTTGCTTGCATTCTTGATAACAATTATTTTAATTAGTAAATTCCTATTGAAAATCTAGTTTTATATTTAAGTATTGGTAGCACGCAAAAAATTATTTAAAAACTTGGTTATTTGAGCCGGTATTAATAAAAAAAAACTTAATTTAAAACAAAATTTCAGGAAATTTAAAGGAACTTTTGATCCAGGTTTTTAAACAATGGATTTCACCAAAATAATTTATTTTTTTTAATTTTGTGTCAAGTTTTTGAAAGAAATTTAAATTTAAAAATTGCATGAAGAATACTTAACTGGTCAGTGTAAAGATTATATTTCTTATATTGAAACATTATTATTTGAAAGGGTAAAATAATGGGGGTGATTAATAAACAAGGCCATATTTTGATTCTTTCATTGTTTCTATTATTTCAAAGTGTAGTTCTCATTTTCTAATATGTAGTGCCTACTTTTGTTTGTGGGGTGATTAGTACTCAACCCAAAGTTTGGTTGGATCCTAAACAATTCCACTGTCAGCTGAAAGCCTAGGCAGCACTGTAAAGGCTTACTAGGGAAATTAAGAGTATGGTAGTTTCCTGTTGCTTTCCTCACTGAGCCAGAAGATATTATTGCACATCATTCTGCAAGCCCACCAAAATATATACACAAACTGACCCTACAAGTGACATCTTCACTCCATTCATCACAGGGACTGGCTGTATATTGAATGTTGTTATTAGTTTCACTCATACCTCTACCACTTTCATACTATACAACAATACATTTAATAAAATAACACAAAAGTAATGAATGATAAAATTAGTTCTTGACCCCATTTTGTACCCGTCCTGCATCCTTAGGGGGTAAGGGGGAGCACATACAAAATAACAATAAAATTAAATCAAAACGTTGCAGAGTGACCTATATTAACAATGCACACACACACTCACATATGTATATATATATATGTGTATGTGTGAGTGTGTGAGTGAACTTTATCCAGCTGGATCGCTTCACATACATACCTAAGTTTTTTTTAAAAGGAATAGTTATTAAATGGCAAGAGGTTTTTTTTTTAACCGACAACATCAGTAATGTTTTGGTTGGGATGACACATAAAATTTGATTCAGAGATGAACAATTTGAATATAATTTATTTAAAAGAATAATATAGACGTTTAAACAATACTATATATATATTTCGAAAATAATTATTAACTTTAATACTGCAACAATATGATACGTATATTTATCAAATAAATTATTATTGTTATTATTGATAACAACCTTAACTATCCAAGGAATGTAAAATAGAATTCAACTGCATTTAATAATCCTCAAAAATTATTATTCAGAAATCTTCAGTCCAAATATGCAAACAACACAGCCTCATTCATTCTTTCTGATCTTTAATTTGAAAAATTAATAACCATGATTTCAAGATATAGAAACTCATAGTAAAGAGTTAAGAAAAATCCCAAAGATACGGAAAAACAAAGATTGCGTCAACAACCCAGGTTACCAAATATATGAATATATATAAAAATCTATCCCATTTAACCAGGAATTCATGTTAGTGCAGAGGGACTAATAAACTCTCATCTTAAAATATTGTAAATATTGTATTAAATAATTATAAACTATTGACCAAAAACAATTTATTTGAACTAAACTTCCTACAATATTAATTCTCTTACACCTTAAGGGCCATTATAGTCTTTTTTCAACATTTAAACTTAAACATCCATGTAATCTTCAGTATTTAATTATATAATCCTTAAAAAACAATAAACATGTCAATTAAAACCCATTACTACATCATTAATTGGTAAAGTCTCAGAATATTCAATGTCGAAATATTTACAAGAGGTTAAACGCAATACTAATATATGAAAATTAATATTTAAAGCCATTCTAAAGGAAAAAATTAGAGATCAAGGTACAAGTATTAAATCAATCAGAATCCATATTCTTAAAATTCAATGTCTTGGTGTTTGAGGAAAGGGTTTCAAAGATTCAAAACAAGAAACTAATTTTAATTCAATATTATCCATAATTAAAAAAAGATTTTAAATGTTTATAAATATTTATGCTGAAACAATAAATTTTGAACAGACAGGCCAAAAGAGAATTTTGCAAAGCTTACATTTTCCAAGACAAGAAGTGTCCTCTGTGAGAGTCCAAACAAGAGTAACCTACCGGGGGAAAATCACCCGCTTATATTCAATGCGCAGCTCATCTTGAAACATTGTAGAAAGGAATAAGGAAGGGGGGGAAGCAACACAAATATATATATATATATATATAGAGAGAGAGAGAGAAGCGTGTCAGTGGCCGAGCCTAGAACTAGCTCTGTATCCTGGTGATTCCTTTAGTCAGTGGGGCTTATCGATGGGGCACGGACGTGTTTTATTTCGCTGGCCGTCATGTTGTTATTGAGGTTATATGGAGCGATATCTGGTCAAATGCTGGCAGAGGTAAGTAATATTTACCATAGTTAAATGATTTATATTTAATATCACTGTTATTGTTTCTTGAAACTTTGACGTTTTATACTATACATGTATTATGTTATTGTCTCTTGTAACTTTGGCAATGTTACACTGTAAATGTTCTCTAGGCTTGACACCCCTTAAATGTTATCTAGGCTTGACCCCGCTTAAGTGTTCTCTAGGCTTTACACCCCTTAAATATTATCTAGGCTTTAAATATCTTAAATATTCTCTAGGCTTAACCCCATGTTTTCTAGATTTGAAACCTTTTGAATGTCTCCTTAAATGTTATCTAGGTTTAAAACCTTTTGAATGTCTCCTTAAATGTTATCTAGGTTTAAAACCTTTTAAATGGTCCCTATGTTTGACACCCCTTAAATGTTCTATAGGCTTGACACCCCTTAAATGTTCTCTGTATTTGCAAAAGGAAAAAAACAACAAAAAAACAGCTAATAGTTGTAAATAGTAATTAAAAAAAACTGTTGAATTCTACACGATCACTAGAACACATCTCTAGGTCATGTTTAGTACATTTACAATTCTCCAATATTTGAATGAAACAAGCAAAATAACTAATAAATAATAAAATTATTACAATAAAAACTACCCAATTTTGAATACCTGAACCTTCATTAACTAGAATTTCTTTAAGAGCTAAAATTCAGAGGAAATAAGCTGTACTAAACGGGGATGTGCTAAGTCCATATTATAAATTTGAAGCGAATGCTTATCGAGTATTCTCAAAGCGGAATTGAATTAAACTTTTTTTTTGTCAATTGTTTTATTCAAGGAAAAATGTGTATATTGTTGTAATTTATAAAACTTTATGTATGTAATGGATGTTTTATTGCATGATTGTTTGTGATATTTCATTTTAATCTGATAAATTAAGCTATTATAAAATAAAATTCAATTACTTAATATTTCTTCATCTGAATATTAATTTTTTTTATTTATATAGCAGCTTAGAATGGCAATAATGGGTACTATGCACAATGCAAGAAGCCTACCTATTAGGTTCCACTTGGCCTCTCCTACTCAATCCTGATCTCACCGCCAAGTGGTGTACCCTGAGATCTGAGTAACCTGGTGGAGGTTGGGTTGAGCCCCAGCCGAAACCAGGTCAGATGCAGACGAGATACAGGAGACTGATCAGGACCAAAACTAAACAAGCTTAGAACAAGGTCTGGCCATTTGGCTCTCAGCTTGGTGGCTGGGAGTGTGAGGGTTGGTGATGATGAGCTTAGAACAAGGTCTGGCCATTTGGCTCCCTGCTTGGTGGCTGGGAGTACGAGGGTTGGTGATGATGAGCTAAGTCACCATCAGCACCTGTAGCCTCAGTTAGGGAAGGTTGCCACCAAAAGAAGGTCTACTTGAGGACCTATAAGTGGCAGCCTCGCTAATAAGTGTAGGCCATGACAAGCGTAGTAAGCCGGTGGCCTAAACAAACCAAAGTAATCTAGGATAAAGTAAAATGTTGAATTGAAAAAACTGTTGACAAACATAATCTACAAATATGGACTCTGAACATTGGCACTCTGACTGGAAGAATGAAGGAGATTGTGGACATGATTGCTTAGAGGAGAGTGGATGTTTTGGTCCTGATCGATACCAAATGAAGAGGGAGTGGCATGAGGGAACTAAAGAAAGGCTCCATTTTGCATCGGATGGGAAACAATGAAGGAAGAATAAATTCAGTAGACTTTGTAGTCAGAAAAGGGCTGCAGTAGGTGGTGGTATGGACGAATGACAAGATAATAAAGATGACATTAACTAAGAGAGGAAAAAAAGGGGAGGTGATACAAGTAAATGACCCACAAGTCCAGAAGGAAAAAAGGACAAATTTGAGGAAGATCTAGAAGGCATATGGAAAACAAGTGGCAGGTAGTGATGCGGTAAATTAATTCAAGTGTAGGAAAAGAGAGAGGAGGGTTTGAGGAGGTGTTAGGGACATAAGGAGGGGGAGAGAGAAACAAGGAGGGTAGAAGGCTGTTGGAGCTATGTGCAAGAAATAAAATGAAAGTATATAGTTGGGATGGGGAGCAAAAGTCAGTTTTAGACTACTTTCTCATGGATGAAGAAATGAAAAGGTAGACCGTAAACATCAAGGTAATACCAAGTGTGTTCTTAGATAGTGACCACAGATTGTTGATGGCAGACATAAAAAGATGAGAATGTGGAAGAAAGGTAGTAAGACAAGAAAGAAGAATAAGGGTGGGGAGGCTAAAACATGAAGAGGAAAGATAGTTGTACCTAAGAAAGGCAAGAAGCTTATAGTGGTCACGATGATGGTGCCGTCGGACTCGTCAGACAGATGTAAATAACTCGCCGTAAACTATAAAACTTTTAACTAGAAGGGAGTAGGAGGCTTCTATGCTTTGCTGTTCACCTTATTGCATTGTGCAACTTGTGGGTTTATTCCTGCCCTTCTGGTGGGGCCCACATTCTATTAGACGTTCATGTCTGGCTCCCTTAAGGGGCAGCATGACTCCTTTTGATTGATTATAACCAATGTATGGTTAGTGGTTGGCACATAGATTGATTATGGTTTTTCTCGTGATTCCTGGTTATACTAATTGATTACTCGCCAGTCTTAATTAAGTTGAGGCCTAGAACCCTGAATGGCAACTTTCCCTAAAATATTTGCCCGGTGTGTCTATGACCGGAACAAATAGTTGATTTTCTAAAACTACTGTAACTAATTCAATAGGCCATGCTAGCTTTACTAGCTTATATTGTTCTCTTGTCTTAACATAGGGCTGTTTGTATTAGATGTTGAGCAGGTTCTATCTCGGCCCTGCTACTATCACTATTGTATTGTGTTGGTAGTCTATGTCTCCTGTCGGGGAGTAACTTAAAATAACTTCACAATTGTCTTTCTTCCTAGGAAGTATAACAATACTCTTTTAAGAGTGGGGCGAGATTATTCATTGCACTAGCGAAGTTTTAACCATAGTGTTAAACCACCGACGCTTCACGCCTCGTTCACTCAATGAGTGTGTTACTGTTATGTTAGTTATCTAGACCAACTCTATAGGTTATCCTGAAAATAATTTGATTGTAATTGTAATTGCCTGCTTTGTTTGCTCCATTAAACTCTTATGTCAACATGCATTTGAATCTTATGCTTTCAAGAGTAAACTTATCATGTTTATTTCCCGGCGTATTTAGTGTTAACTAGAGCCCTGCTACAGTGAGAAGAAGAAACCAGTGAAGCCAGGAAGGATTGGATATGGACAGAAATGCTGGGACGGTACATGGAAGTAAATAATGTGTTGTATAACCAAGTGAGAAACAGGAGGGAAGAGAAAAATACAAGAGTTTAGAATGATGGATGAAGAAGGAAGAATGTTGACATGAAAGGAAAAAATGAACTATGTATGAGATATTTTGAGAAAAGAACTATGAATGAGATATTTTGAGAAACTATGTATGAGATATTTTGAGAAGATGTTCAACCCAGAAGATGAAAGAGGTTAGAGTGCAACAGAGGAGCAAGAAGAACTAGCAGAAGATTAAAGAGGTCCCACATGGAAAGAGGTGAAGGATGCATTAAAGAGGATGAAACAAGAATATGTACCGGGTGTGGACGAAACGACTATGGAAATGATAAGAGCTGCAGGTGAAGTAGGTATACAATGGTTATACAGCATGCTAATAGTGATTTGGAAGAAGCACAAGGTACCGGGAGACTGGAAAAAGGAAGTTACAATAACTTTTTTCAAGAAAGGAGCCAGGAAGAGGTGTACAAATTATAGGGGGATAACGCTGATGGGCCACTGTAAAAAAATATATGAGAAAATACTGGAAAAGAGAATAAGAAATAAACTGAAAGAAAGGTGGATAGAGAAACAGCATGAATTTAGGGACCAGAGGTCTACAATAGACTTAATTATTGTCATACAACAACTGATGGAAAGAATGTATGAATATGGGAAAGACTTAGTAATGGTATTTATGGATGTGGAGAAGGCATATGATAGTGTGAATAGAAATAAAGTTTGGACAGCGATGGAGGCCGAAGTGGTAAGAGGAGTTGTAATAAGAGTGAAAAGAATTGTGTTAAGACGGAGTGGTTCCAAATAAAAAATAAAGTGAATCTGAAGAGTTCCCTCTCTCCATTACTGTTTGTAATGGTAATGGAAATGGTCATGAACAAAGCGATAGGAAAACTTGGGGGAGGAAAGAATGAAAGCCACGATGGTATGGGGGGAGTAGGAAGAGAAAGTACGGTAAAAGTTACAGGAATGTAATGTGGAATGAAATATAGTATGGCAAAATGTAAAGTGATGGTAATGACAAGGAAGAAATAGAAAGGATTTAATGAGAAAAGTTCAGCAGGGGGAGTTGTTCTATAAGTGTGTAACAAACCTGTTATGAATAAGAGAAGTGCCCTTGAAGTGTAAGGAAATGTTGTACAGGACATACTTTGTAACCATTGAACCATTGTCACATATGCACCAGAAACATGGACATTGAATGTAAGAGAGAATAGGAAAGTGGAATTGGAATTAAGTTTGTGAGGAGCTTTTTATCTGTTACAAGGAGAAAGAAGATTAGGAATAAAGTTATCCGGGAAAGAGTGGGGGTACAGGGAGTACATGAGATAGTAGAGGAAGCAAGACTGAGATTGTATGCGCATATAATGAGGATGGAAAAAGAGAGGATGCAAAAGAAAATGCTGGCAATAAGTATGTAGGAAAAATATATTAGGGAGGCTAAGAAAGAGGTGGTAGGAACAGATAACAGAAAGTGTGCAGGAGAGAGGAGAAGAATGGAAGCAATTAAAGGATAAAGAATTGTGAAAAGATAGAGGCATTTTATTGAACTGACCTGGCCACATGCTGGGAGGATGATGATGATGATAATGAGAATGGCAACAATTGAACACAGATTGAGTATTTTAGAGATCGACAGTTTTACCACCGAACTTTTGTAGGTTGTCAAAACTGGAGTTTCTTTTTCAAGTGAAGTTGATTTTTTTTTTTAGAGCTAAGTCATTGTTTTGAAGCTTCGCACAACCTTAGCACTTTCACCTCTAATAATAGTGTTCCATTTCAGGATGAAGCAGCAGTTTATTCCCAGCTTCCTGAGCCAGGACTGGAGCCAGGAGTTCTTCCCACAGAGATCAGAAAACTGGTGGAGAGTCGTAGGGAGGTCAAGAAACTGATGAAGAACCCAGACATTTCTCCAGAACTTTGCCTCCAGGTAGGACTGCCTTGCAGGGTTTGAGTGAGCGTTGATTGAATTCTCTGTTATTCAACATTTTAGTTTCCTTTTGATAAAAAGAAATATTAAAACACAAAATTGAATTTAAAAAAGTAATTAATTAACCTTGTAAAAGCGACCTTTTGGGTCTATATAACTATAAAACTATGACAAATAAATAGATAAATCTGTATTCAGTGTTGCCAGACCCTAATTGGGAAATTTCTCATGCAATTATATTTTCTTAATAAAACGATTTTATTTTATTTTAATTTCTTTCATTTTTACTCAAATTCTCTACCTATGAAGATTTAAGAATTCAAATTTAAATCTTATTTTTAAATATATTCTTAGAATCAAATTTGAGGTTTAGATTTGAGAAAAATAGTTTTCAAGTAGGGCTGGGCCTATGCCGATCATTCCGGTCATGGTAAGCTGATGATGGTCCGGCATTTGGCTCACCAATTCTTAAATCTGATGCTTTGTTAATGGGTCTATCTTTTGTTAGTGTCAGATACTGGTGACTCATTATCTTGTCTCATTATCTTATCTGTCTTGGCAGACAGTCTTGTCCAATGTTTTGTTGCTAGGAGTGGGATTGTTGATAACTGCTATTGGCTAAGTACACTGTTAATTCTTT
>CABFWO010004695.1:0-26251 GCA_902155825.1 Timema genevievae
CTGCAGTCATGTGTGGAGTTATAGCATACCGCGCGGGCGTGAGCCAGTAAGTTGCTACCTTACAATCTCGACGGAGGGTACATTTATTCAGAATTTTACCTATCTCACTGGTGTAGCTAACTGTAGATAATCCGGGCTCGTATTAATACACAGTGAAAAAAACTTAAAAACTAAGATTTGAACGCTTTTAAGTTATCAAAGAGTCGCGATGACCGCAGAAAGAAAAGTAGTGGTCATAAACTACAAAATGTTGGAAACCCCTGTAATAAAGTCAGTTAAATTTTTTAATCTAAAATACACAATTTGAACGATATCTGAAATCTAAATAAATATATTTAAGCTCAATTGGATATTTAGCTCAGATGCAGGTAAACTGAAATAAATAATAATTCAAGTTGCACTGAGAAAGCCTTGTAGCTTTAAAAATCCAGTATGAACAAATAAACAAGGCTGTCGTTTTGGGGGCTCAAACCACCCCCGAAATTTTATGAACAAAATGCCTTTATTTATGGTTCAAACAATATAAAACTTAAGATACAAGTACATATTAGGGGGCTGTGTAACCGTAAAAAGCACTTCAGAGAACTACTAGAGGTGTTTAATATTTAGAATTTTTCCTAACCTTCAGCAATTAGGGGGTAATGTTGCCATATAAAACACTTCAGATAGTTTCTAGAACTGTTTATCAATTAGAATTTTTTTCTAGCTTCCGGCAAACCCCCCCTGAAATGATTGGCTGGCTATGGCCTTGCCAATAAATAAATAAATTTAAAAGTACAGCTCGGTTCAAGGCTTGATTATCACCCCAAATTACAAAAAAAATGGGAGCCTCTTCCTGGCCTCCCAGCCCCCTCCTCACGTTCTCAACATTGCCCTTCTTGTACTCTCCTTTGCTTCTTAGGAATTTTTCTAATTTCGAAATGCTTAGAGTTGGGAAAAACACTGGTTCACCCCCCCACCCCTCAAATATATTTCGTGCAACGCCCCTGGTGGAATAATGGGTTTATTAGTGTGTTGGATCTACCATGATAAAACAAAATGTTCAATAGAACATAATAGTAGTTTATTCACACAGCAGTTTACAGTACAATTAGAGTATTTTTCTTAGAATAATAGCTGATCAAAAATTAGCACACACTGGCAGCCGAAAATATATAATGATACATTCATGTATACAGTTTACAAAACAAATAGATCATTTTTTCTGAGAGCAATACTGGATTGAAAAGAACACACGATGGCAACCGAAAAAATATAATGAAAGCCACACAGTAAGATTGAACTTTTTTTTAAGAGCAATAATGGTATGACATTAACTTTAATATTATAATGAAGACGTTATTTGTGTTGCTAACGCGATCGTGCATATAAGCACACCAATCTTTACACCACCACACGTAACAAGAAATATAGTGAGAAAGCTCGTGTTTAGTTCAGTACCATTTATTTCCTTACCTGTTCTCAACGTTCTTCCTTCTTCGTCCATCTTTCTAACCATTTTTCTCTTCTCCTGTTCCTTACCTTTTGACATCAAATCCTTTCTGGCTTAGCTCTTTTATTTTGTCTCATTCCTACTCTTAAAACTCCTTCTGAATGCTTAATTCTCCTCCTCCAATGTTTCCACCAGGGTGTCTCCTTCCACTTCCTCTTATTACTTGTCCTCCCACAAACCTCCTCTGCAGCTCCCATCAAACTGTTCCTAAGCCTTTCTCTTTCCATCTCTACATTTTGCATCTCATTCTAGGGCATTGAGCTTCTTGCCTTTCTTAGAGACAGCTCCCTTTCCTCTTAGTTTTTTAGCCTCGACGCCCTTATTCTTATTTCTTCTCTTACTACATTCCCCATACTTTCCCGTCCCTTTATATCTGCCACCCACATCCGGTTGTCACTATCTAAGGACACATCTTTATGTGTACGGTTTGCCTTTTCATTTCTTCATCTATGAGAACAAACTTTTACTCCCATCCCAAATTTATCTAGTGATCGGATGGCTTTGTCTTTCCTTCTTACACTGGGTGTTTTACACTTTAATTTTATTTCTTGCACATAACTCCAATAGCCTTCTAATCAACACGTTTCATTCTCTCCAACCCTCTTTCCTTAACACCTCCTCAAACCTTCCTTTCTATTTTGCTACTTTTGCATTAAGATCCCCACCTAGTGGTTTCCACTTTGCCTCTCCTTAATCCTGATCTCCCCGCCAAGTGGTTTACACTGGGCGCTGAATAGATGATATAGAGAGAGATCCTATATTACAACGTCACGATCTAGAGATTACTGATTTGTTCAGATATCATTCTGGGATTTAGTCAATGGCGTATTCTTCGGGTATGCTAGTCCTGCATCATATATCCATAATGATATGGACTAGTTTTTTAAAATTCAATGTTGTCTGTGCTAATTGTATAAATACTAATGATTAAATTGTTAGTAAATATACATGTAATGAGTTATTAATTTTAAAACTAATATTGGTTCATATTACAAGAATACTGTGTTTTAAGTAATTCTTCTTCCAAAAAGCTCTACCTAACGCAATAGGAAACCCAGGGCTTGCTGCTTGAACACCGAAAGGCAAGTTAGTGAGGTTATAATGATCTTACCCAATGTTTAGGGGGTTGAAACACATTCCTTTCCACTCAACCACAAATAATTGGCCAATGAGTTCGGGGTTTTACACCCCAGGTCATGCTATTCATGTGATGCAAGCTAAGCATTGTGCCAGCTATTGAAAAAAAAATCAAGATCACAATGTTTATTTATTAAGCTAATTTAGTATAGTTTAAGAAAAATTACATAAAATATATATAAAATTAATTGTAAAATAATAGTTAGTATAAGTGACAAGCTTTAAATTATACACTAAGTAATATATAGTGAATTATGTTTAGGCATTCTACATATAACCACTCTTTCAAATTTAGGCATTTCAGCACTGGTAGAGTGAGAAAATGGGAGGGGGGCGGGTGACGAGGCTACTTTAAGTGAAGTTGACAGTAATTCTTGTTTTTCTTTAGTAGAAAGGATCGTGGAGATTTAATAGTGTTCTTTTAGTTTTTGTTTTACATTAATGTCTTATAAGTCATTGTGATTTTATATAATTGTACATCAAAGAATCCCAAAAGTCAGGAGTGTGATTTCACTATTTCAAGATGGTTTAGAAGGAAAAGGTGAAATAAAACATATTTTCATATAATTTACTTAATCAGTGGCGCACCCAGACATTTACTTTGGGGGAGGCATTCAATCAAGGTTGTAGCAAGAATGAAATTTTGATGGAGAAAGCGGGTTTGGGGTTGCACAGCCTCCTAATCCCTGAAGGCTGAGAATATTTATGAATATTAAATGCGTTTAGAAATTATTTGGAGTATTTTTATAGTAATTAAGAGATTTAAATAATGCAAATGGTATCGAAGCTGTTATTTGTGTGCTCTTTTCAATTGTTAATTTTGTGTGTAATAGTAAACCTTTTGAATATTAGGCTTACGTTAGAAGTATGGTCTTAAAATATAGTATATACATTCGACACATCTTCAATGCTAGTTTTACTTATACTTTTAGTTATACTTCATATTATTAAAATTTTTATTAACATTATTTGTGATGTTGGGGAAGGGGAAGTCAAATACCCTGTTTGCCCCTATCCCCCTTGGGTGCAGGCCTACCCCTGCTTACAGCAAAATATATGTGTGAATATCTTAGCAATAAACCAATTACATAGCGATAGAGTATTAATAGTCCAAGATGATCCCCCCTATGTTAGTCAGAGTTTACGCATCTAAATAGCTTCTGGAGCATAAATTATCAAGTTGGGAGACTTGTTTGTTTCCAAGCAGCATCGTGTGAGATAAGTTAGGCTTTAAGAAATAGTTTTAATTGCAACGTGAGTTGGACAATCCACCTGATTCCCTCTCATCAAGACCTGATGGACGCTTGGTACCACTTCATTTTACTCTAATTATATTTTTTTGATTGAGTATTGTTGTTTGTTTTTATTTACACTAGCTTAATTGAATAGGATCTCTCTCTCTCTTTTATGCATTCAGAAATGTGCCCATATTACTGTTAGCCCCGACATTAATATTTACTTAAATTTCTAACAATGTAGATATCATTACAATTTGAGGACCGCCTTTGTGGTCTAGTGGTCAGAGGGTCTGGCTACGGACCCAGAAGTCCCGGGTTTGATTCCCGGTGCTTCCATATTTTCTGAGAAGTCTTTCCAGATTATCTGGGAAGCAGTGGGTCTGGAACAGGTTAGACTCAGCCTAGTGTGGATAAATGAGTAGCTACTCGAATAAAGTAGTAGTGGCTCCGATATAGAAAGCCGAGTTTAATGGCTGGAGGCGACGTTGTGCTGACCATTTACACCCTCTATCCGCATGAGTTGGCACTAATTCGCCAAACAGTTTGGTAGCCACTCAGTAGGTATAGCCTTAATGCGGGCTGACACCGTGGAGTTACTGTTATTACATTTTGAGTGGATGGTTATCATCACTATGGATGAATAAAAAAAAGAGAGAATATTGGAGGGGGGGTGGGGTGGGGGTGGCTTAAAATTTAATATGATAGCATACGGCTAATGTTTGAGTACCACTGTTCTACAGCCACACGTCTTCAAATATTTCCCTTGACGTTCTTGGACAACGTTGATTGAGGGTCATTGGCCGCCAAATCTCCCCTGCTACTTTTAGCATTAATTCTCTTAGAATACGCCACTGGATATAGTTTTCTTTTAAACAGATGTCTTCTCTGTTGCGGACTGATAACACACAACATTACACTTCAGATATTGTTAGTGTTAATCTGGTTATCTTGAGCTGTTCAGTTGCTGAGAGATCTTATCAATCGTGCAGATACAATTTCACTCTTTACTCCTTAGATGTTGATATAGTGATCATTAGTTGTGTAATTAGAAGGACAAGAAGCAGGTGACAATACATGACGTAAGTAGGTGTTATGTAACTAGTCTCGATTAGCTGGCTTCAGTGGTGTTCTCGTCCAGAGCATGTTTATATGTTATCACAGGTGGACTGGCAGGTTTCAAGCTGGACCGGACAAACACGGTTATTAGAATATATTCACAGGCTGCAAATAATTGTAATAACGGGAATGTAAGAATGGAGGAAACCATATTAAAATTGATAGATTATTGAATACCATGAAAGATATGTATGCATGATATTAAAATAAATAAATATAGGTTATGTATATTTTAACACCACGTCTTACTACCTGTTCAGTATTAAATTACTCACGAGAGTGTAGACATCTTATAACTGTCGAATAAAGGTTCACTCCCATTGAAACTGGAGTCAGACTCTTTCCTAACTTCCCTGGTAGTGTCACTGTCATCTTCAGTATTTATAACCATACAGACTCTTGTCTATCTTCCCTGGTAGTGTCACTGTCATCTCCAGTATTTATAACCATTGACTCTTGCCTATCTTACCTGGTAGTGTCACTGTCATCTTCAGTATTTATAACCATTGACTCTTACCTATCTTCCCTGGTAGTGTCACTGTCATTTCCAATATTTATAACCATACAGACTCTTACCTATCTTCCCTGGTAGTGTCACTGTCATCTCCAATATTTATAACCATACAGACTATAGTATATCTTCTCTGGTAGTGTCACTGTCATCTCCTGTATTTATAACCATACAGACTCTTGACTATCTTCCCTGGTATTGTCGCTGTCATCTTCAGTATTTATAACCATTGACTCTTGCCTATCTTCCCTGATAGTGTCGCTGTCATCTTCAGTATTTATAACAATAGACTCTTGCCTATCTTCTCTGCTAGTGTCACTGTCATCATCCAGTATTTAAACCATACAGACTCTTGCCTATCTTCCTTGGTAGTGTCGCTGTCATCTTCAGTATTTATAACCATTGACTCTTGCCTATCTTCCCTGGTAGTGTCACTGTCATATTCAGTATTTATAACCATACAGACTCTTGCTTATCTTCCCTGGAAATGTCACTGTAATCTCCAGTATTTATAACCATACAGACTCTTGGCTATCTTCCCTGGTAGTTTCACTCTTATCTCCATTATTTATAGCCATACAGACTCTTGCCTATCTTCCCTGGTAGTGTCACTGTCATCGCCAGTATTTATAACCATAAAGACTCTTGCTTATCTTCCCTGGAAGTGTCACTGTAATCTCCAGTATTTATAACCATACAGACTCTTGGCTATCTTCCCTAGTAGTTTCACTCTTATCTCCATTATTTATAGCCATACAGACTCTTGCCTATCTTCCCTGCTAGTGTTACTTTCATCTCCATTATTTATAACCATAGAAGCTTGCCTTTCTTCCCTGGTAGTGTCGCTGTCATCTTCAGTTGTTATAACCATAGATTTATGCCTATCTTCCCTGATAGTGTCGCTGTCATCTTCATTATTTATAACCATACAGACTCTTGCCTATCTTCCCTTCTAGTGTCGCTGTCATTTCCAGTATTTATAACCATTGACTTATGCCTATCTTCCCTGTTAGTGTTGCTGTCATCTCCAGTATTTATAACCATACATACTCTTGCCTATCTTCCCTGGTAGTGTCACTGTCATCTCCAGTATTTATAACCATAGACTCTTGCCTATATTCCCTGCGAGTAACACTATCATCTCCAGTATTTTTAACCATACAAACTCTTGCCTATCTTCCCTTCGAGTGTCACTGTCATCTCCAGTATTTTTAACCATACAGACTCTTGCCTATCCTCCCTGGTAGTGTCACTGTCATCTCCAGTATTTATAACCATACAGATTCTTGCGTTTCTTCCCTGGTAGTGTAACTGTCATCTCCAGTATTTATAACCATAGACTCTTGCCTATATTCCCTGGTAGTGTCACTGTCATCTTCAGTATTTATAACCATAGACGATTGTCTATCTTCCCTGGTAGTGTCACTGTCATCTTCAGTATTTATAACCATAGACTCTTCCCTATCTTCCCTGTGAGTGTCACTGTCATCTCCAGTATTTATAACCATACAGACTCTTACTTATCTTCCCTGGTAGTGTCACTGCCATCTCCAGTATTTATAACCATACAGACTATTGTCTATCTTCCCTGGTAGTGTCACTGTCATCTCCAGTATTTATAACCATACAGACTCTTGCCTATCTTCCCTGGTAGTGCCACTGTCATCTCCAGTATTTATAACCATACAGACTCTTGCCTATCTTCTCTGGTATGGTCACTGTCATCTCCAGTATTTATAGCCATACAGACTCTTGCCTATCTTCCCTGCTAGTGTCACTGACATCTCCAGTATTTATAACCATACATACTCTTGCCTTTCTTCCCCGGTAGTGTCAATGTCATCTCCAGTATTTATAACCATAGACTCTTGCCTATCTTCCCTGGTAGTGTCACTGTCATCTCCAGTATTTATAACCATAGACTCTTGCTTATCTTCCCTGCGAGTGTCACTGTCATCTCCAGTATTTTTAACCATACAGACTCTTGCTTATCTTCCCTTCGAGTGTCATTGTCATCTCCAGTATTTTTAACCATACAGACTCTTGGCTATCTTCCCTGGAAGTGTCACTGTCATCTCCAGTATTTATAACCATACAGACTCTTGCCTATCCTCCCTGGTAATGTCACTGTCATCTCCAGTATTTATAACCATACAGATTCTTGCCTATCTTCCCTGGTAGTGTCACTGTCATCTCCAGTATTTATAACCATACAGACTCATTTTGATATCTTTATTTCAACGTTTCAATAAAATTTAATAGTTCGACTCTTAAATTATTATCATTGAAAACAACTTTTTTGGATTTAGTCAATTGATAACAATGATTGTAACCAAATATTGTGTAGATACGTGATCACGTTTAACACTGTGGTAATAAACACTGTCCATAAAGATTACAATACTTGCTTCTAAATTTGGTAAAATTTCTCTAAACCCTTTTTGAAAGACTTCATTATTCATTTTTGTATAATAGTCAACCATTCGGTTGGATTAAAAAATAAGGCTACAGTCCAAAAAAATATTATCAATGCCGATGTGAAGAACAAACGTTTTCCTTTTCAAGTTGGATTTTTCAGGCAGGTAGACAACCCAGATGAAAAAGCCTGTTTATTTGTTTTGACAGTAGTGAAACCCAAACTTTAGATGTGACATTCCTGTCGTTTACATTTTCCTTCCTTCCTGCCTGTATTCTCCTTGGTGAAATATAGTCTCTCTCAATTATTATATGTTACTATTCCTTTAAAAAAATTTGAAACCAATACTTTTCAGATGCTTGAAAAAAACTTTAATTTTTAAAGTCAGGTAGGTCAGGGTCGCTATTGACTAGTTGTAAAACTTTGTTCAATGTTGGGGGTTCATTTAGTAATTTATTCATTTGTATATTTAAAAAAGGGTGCACTCTAGAACGGATAGCGGACGTTACTAAATAGTCGACCTTGCCCAATACAGGTTTTTCTCTTTTTCTGTCTTTCCCAGGAGTTGTAAGTTTGCCGGTTTATTGTTTTTCTTTTCTCGTCCTGAAAACACTACTCTGAAAAATTCTAGTAAACATTGATGTAAATGTCACAATTTTCTTTACTGAAAACGTTGGAATCTGTTCAGAAAATTTATCGCGAACATTTAAAACCAGAATTGTAACGATGTTACCAACAAATACGAGCTCAACCGACTCAACGCCAAGTATAATGGGCCTCAACTCACCAAACTGCCCTCCGAACGGCCCGTCCAACCACTCATCATGCTCGCGTACACACACAAGAATATCCCGACACCAAGTGAAGGCGGGCCAGCTGACTTCACTCCATCGGCGGTCAAGGCCCCGCCCACCACGAAGAAGAAATCAGCAAACTTGACTCAACCAGTTTCCGGTTGTTCTAATTTAATGCTAACAGCGCTATCTTTATGTTACCAGAGTTGCCCTCTTTTCCCACCCGGAGCGCTAGTCGTGTCCTTTCTTTTGTTTCCCTCTCCCCTCCGAATTCCCCTCTCTGAGGTCAGAATCGACGCTGGCAAATCGTATATAACAGATTGTATGTTTCAAATCTTTACTAATTACATCGCAGGCTTCATTAAGGTGAGAGCGTTGTTAAACGTCTCTTCTGGGAATATTTATTTACTTTTCTAAATTCTTTTTCGGCGTTATTATGGGGGGAACTATTGTCCAAATTCACTGTTAGACTTAACTTCGATTGATTTCGATTGCTTCATTGTTAATGAGTTTGAAGTGGCGTAACCACGACTCGTTGAGATTAACTTTAAATTCCTTTGACGCACTTTGAGCGCTATGTACTCTCTTACCTTAATTAGTCGAACTTGGGGTACTTTCAACCAGAGGGTTAAACAGTATATTTATATGGTACTTAAGTTTAGGTTCTTAATGTACGTTATATGTTAGGCACGTATATCCTTGAGCTACGTTATGTTAGCATAGGTTTAAAATGAAATTAATATTGAAAGACTTGATTAGATTTAGTTAATGGGAACAGCCCATTATGGCACATCTGACGGTTAACATACCTTGTTGTTGCATTTATGAGGTTTAGACTGAGAGCACGGCTCAATGTTAAATATAAATTATGAAGAGATTAATTGTAAATATCAAATGAGTAGGGTAGTTGTGTACCAGACACCATGTACATTTTAAATGTTGTATAGGGTTCTTCTTTAGGAACTCTGGTAGGACTAGTGACAGAAATGTGTAGTAGGTTTGACTTTAATGTGAGTCTTATAAACTTTTGCTAGCAAATATTTAGGTAATAAAATTTCTAGCTAATGATATTTAAATATGGTTGTATGTATAAAGGTTTTACTCTGTAATGCAGAGCGATAGGAAGTTGCTAATTGCGTTCAAATGGGACAAACTTTATTTTGGCAAAGTATACAGAGATGTTGCCTATAGTCTTTTGAGACTTATGTTGATTATATGGTGGAAGGAGAATATATAGCTAAGACTAGCTCAGGCTGCTGGAGCCAGGACGAGCGTCCTACTTATTAGACTGTCACAATATAGATATTATCCACGAACCATACGAATGAACTGGGTAACTTTGATGAATTATGAACTAATCTTCGAATCTAAATTTAACTTGGTGACCTTTAGGTCGAATGCTCCACGGAGTGATTTCTGTTATGAATGTTCCGGACCCTTTTGGTCCTCTGATTTTGTACATTAGTCTGTTTTTGGTTATACTAAATAAACTGTCAACATTATTTCTTGTATTTCTTTTACCCTCTGACACGCTTCCATGGTATTGACTAGGTGGAGGTAAAAGACGGTACAGAATGTTTTCTACACTTTTTAGAAGTTTCCCTGTCTTATGTTTAACAAAACTTGGGCCAAACTCAGAAAACACCATACGTAGAGAGGAAGCACCCAACAGTCACAACCGTGACATAGCACGCCGAGATGAACTGTCTACTGACCGTTGCTCACTTGATAAGGACTGTACCATGGAGTAACTCAACGCTGAGTCAGAAGTTTGTTGGTGTTCTATTAGCGCTTGCAAAGCTTAAATCAAATGAAGGGATAGTTATAGTTATGATGATCTTCTAACGTTATTTTAAAACAAGGAGGGACTATTTAGTGTAAGGATACCATTGAGGTCCGTTCAGTAGAAAACCAGAGCATAGACTTCAACGTGGCTTTGTTTACATCAGTCTCAGATTAGGATGAATAAATAATAAACAGCAAGTTAGGATAAAGTTGAATTGAATACTATTTCTAAAACTATGCACGTTTCAACATAGATAATATTGTAGAACGTTATTTCAATCTAGGACCAGAAATGGGATAGTGGCAATGAACTAACATTCAAAATGCCTAATTTTGATGCTTTCTTTTCCACCAACATAAACTTTTTTCTAACTTAACCTAACCTAATGCAAACCAACCAAACCTAGCCTAAGCTAACCAAACCTAAGCGAAACTAGGTAACTAACCTAAATCTAACCTTAGAATTCGACATTAGCCAAGTGTGGGTGAATAATGCCAATATTATCCGGATTAATTTCGAAAAACATTATTCAATCACCTTTCTCTTAACATAACTTATTTGGAAAATACCAATAGTATCTCGATAATATTGAGTTTATCCAAATTCTGTATTTACCTGTAGCATTATATATTAAGTTTGATATGTAATCCTAACCCATTGCATACATGTAATATTTATCATGGTGTTTGTTTTGTTACATTAGAATAGTTGGTCCGCCATGACTGCCGTGATTGATACAGTGTTGAGTGCCATGTCAACAGTGACATTCCTCATTCTGCCCGTGGTTACTTATCTACTGTTCTTCAGGAGTAAAACAGAGCACCGCAAACTGTATGCTCACTACTCAATACCAGGTAGGCCTACACTTTTAAAACATATCATATATTTAACGTTAATTTACAAGTTCTGTACCAAGCCTCAAGTGACAGAAACGGGCTTTAGATATAAAGTGAGCAATAATAAGTCTAGACAGCTAAACGATATTTGTGAGTATGGTAACAAATTTAATATGCGCCCTTCGCGTTTTGTATGTTTTATCCTATGTCAGCAATATAATTATGATAAGAAGTTGTTCACTGACACAAGATGGCAGCCATGACTTCAACCTGGGATAGAGCTTTAGAGTGTGGCAATGATGTTATGCTGACTACATCTCAGCCCCTCAGGCTTTATTGCCCTCTCTCCCCACCCCCTCACTCCTGGTCTATTTATTATATTATTATTATTTATTTTTTCACTCACAACCCAACACAACACCCCGAGTACATAGCGACGATTCAACCGTTCCAACCCCAAGGTTGATAGAAGGATCGAACGCGCATTGTTCTGCGCACGGAGGAAAGTGACGTAGGCAGTCGCCCTTCTGCCGTATTTATTACATTGTGATTGTGATGATATTCGTTTACTTTAATTTTATATTCTAAATGGTAAATTAACTCTAATTTGTTAGCTTATTGTTTAGGTGGATAGTTGTAAATCAGTTTGTACGTTGTTAAGTATTAACTACCTTTCCATTAAATAAGTTTAAATTATTGCTTTAACGTTATTATGGATGAGATTCCAAAGTTGAAACAACCATCATGGCTTAGTCTTTTTTCTTCTTAGTCTTTAAAGATTTGAACTTGATTACAGGCTTAAACTTCTGGATATAGGAATAATAAATACATCTATAATTTCTCTAAGAATTATTCTGTACACGGGTTTTTGGGAGTTGTGTTTGTAAAATAATGTTTTCAAAATAATTTCAAACACCTACTAAAACTAGTTTACGGCAGTGATTATGTGGATTATTTCTTTAAGGGAGTATGTATACAGGTAACTCTGATAATGCCTCTGCCAATGAGGGGCATAAAGTGATAGTCTGGCTCTTGATTTGCTATGTTAGATATCTTCATTGCGAAACATGGACGGCTAATGTTTCTGATACACCAATAAAATACTTCTGATCTCACACAACTAAATACACAACACAACATTACATCTCATGGAAACGATTAAATGTTGTGTTATTAAATCAAGTAATTTATTTAAGAAAGGATGTATAATTTAATCAAAGTTATTAGTCGAGCTCTTTCAAAATTTGAAGAAGAGCATAGCTTTCATTATATTTTAACGCAAAGATTCAATGAGAATGTAATGGAGAATTTATTATATCCGATTCGAGTCAGAGGAGGGATAAAAAAAAGATCAACCCTCTCCTCTGATTATACTTGAGTATTAGTGAACTTCAGTTTGTCCCAGAGATCGATCAGAACCAAGGAATTGATGACCTTGAAAGAAGTGCAATTCAGTATTTAACAGGATAGGTTTCGAAAAGACACAACAAAGAGCTCCCGCATCTTGGTAACTACACCTACAAACATGAGTCTCCATTTTCAACAGCTTCCCGGATTAGGCATTTGTCTTTTGGTAGCCTTACCTTGCCGAGTGGTTAACCGAAGAATTAAAACTGGAAAGAGTGTTAAGAAGAAAGCACGGTGATACAGGATTTATTGAATAACTTATTAACGTACCCTTGATAAAGATAATTAATAATATTTTATTAACTATACAAATTAACCAAGGTAAAAACATGGCAAATAACAATTGCCCAAAAAATACCTATCTAGTATGAGCTAAGAGGTTACACCACACAGAGGTATTAATTATACTTGCAAGGCAACCATACAAATCCAATAGGAGCGATATACATGTTGTAACGTTTAAAAGAGCTAGCCTGATATATTAATGTTTGTTCGCCACCATTAGTGTGATATTTGATATAATGATTGAATTGGGTCCAAGTTTGCTATCCTGTATTACAGTAATTAAAAAGGGATGTCTTATTTTATAAATTACAAGTTCTGATGTTTGATAGTTTTTTATTTTAAGTAGATAAACAGTTTATTGCTAGATATTTAACACGCTGTAGATATTAATTTAAAAGCCCGACTATCACGTCATATACACGATAATTCCCCACACGTGAGATTTAGAACATCGACTCTATCTACACGGCTCCTCGTCAGGAAGGAAATTGAAGTAGATGCCTACCCTGAAGAGGTATATCTAGCGACGACATTTCCTTCTCGAAGCATCTTTAAAAAAAGGTGCGGTCATCCAGGTGCGTTTCTGTTTACAAAACTGCGTTGGCTTTTCATAGAGAGACGTAGAAAGATGTCGCCACACCTTGAAACTTAACAACTTAACACAAATAAATCTTACTACCCGCTCTCATTTATAATATCTTAATTATGAATACAAATGCGAATAATAAATTACTAGGATCTATAATTCCATATCAATACAATGTAAACATTTATAATAACAGATTAACAAGCACGCGAATTTTTCTCATCACTCCCTCTTAATTAAGTACCTATACTTGAAAAAAAGAGTTAATAAATAATCAGAAAGATATTTAAAAAAATACAGACTGTTAAAGTAACAAATTACTTATTTACACTTCAATGTTGCGCTCTCTTATCAATTCACACAGATGTTAAAAAATATCCATAGAAACAGATTTAGTTAGTATGTCTGCACACTGATATCTTCATGGCACATTCTTGACAGCAATGGAACCATCTTGATACTACTCTCTAATAAAGTGGTAGTGAACGTCCACATGTTTGGTTCTCTTGTGATACTCTAGACTTTTGATTAGTTTCATGGCACTCTGGTGGTCAATATGGAGTACAGTAGAGGCTCCCAATGTTTCTTGAAGTTCTGATAGTAGGGAACATAGCCAAACTATTTCCTTGACTGCGCAGGAGGCAGCAACATACTCAGTCTCAGTGGTAGAGAGAGTAAGTGATTGTTTCCTCTGTCTTGACTAAGTCACAGGTCCTTTATCCAGCATGAATATATAGCCTGATATTGATCGACGGGTTTAAAAGTCTCCTGCACGGTCAGAATCAGGATACCCGATTAGGGGTTCAGGCTCTTCCAGTCTTCTATACTTGATTCCAAAGTTCGAAGTGCCTTTGAGATATTTTATAATCCTTTTAATTAAGTTCCAGGGATCTTTGCTGGGGTTGTTAAGATATTTGATGACATTACTGACTGCAAACATTATATCAGTTCGACTTACAATAGCAGCAAAAACCAGAGATTAAACTTCCTCTCTGAATGGCACATCAACTGATTTTGACTCAATGGCTAACGGCTCAAGCCGTACAGATTAATCTGATGGTGTAGCCATCACGTTGGCATCCTCTAGTTTGAAACGTTTAATCATTTTGTTGACATCATTTTTATGATGAATGAATATGGAATTTTCAGTCTTGATTATCTCCATTCCAACACACGAAGAGAATCGCTGGATACTATTTGTCTCAAGAGTAGTTATTTCAAAATTGTATTATAATTTGCTTAGTACAAACTTCAGAGCTTGTTTGACTTCACTAAAAATAAGTCCATCGTCTAAATAAAGTATAAGGACAATTTTAGCTCCATGACATACCCCTTTATATACACAGCTGTCAGCATTAGATTGCTTGAATACAATTTTTTTTAAAGAAAATTGTTGAATCTTCGGTTTCAGCATCGCAGAATCTGCTTCAGTCCATATAATGACTTATTTAGTTTACACACCATTCAGGTTTCAACAATTAAATCTTCAGGAAGATCCATGAATATTTCTTCCTCCAATTTACCATGAATAAGCCGTTTTAACGTCAAATTGAATCATTTTCCAATCATGCTGTGCAGCTATTGCAAGTAGTAAACGTATTTTGTCATATTTTACAATAGGAGAGTAGGTTTCATGGTAATCGACTCCTTCATTTTGAGAATAGCCTTTAGCACAAAGCCTTGCTTTGTAGCGTGATATTTCTCCATCTTGTGCTCGCTTTACTTTAAAGACCTATTTGCATGCTATAGTTTTTCTCTCTTTAGGTCAAGATATCATATCCCATCTAGCTCTTCTTGTATGGCTTCTTTCCAATATACAGAATCAAGGCAGCTTGTAGCCTTTTGGAGAGTAGATGGTACATTATCATCGGTATAAAGAGCCACAGCTTCAACAAAGGAGCACTCTCCAATGAGTATTCTAGGTAAGCAAATATCTTAACTAGATCGTAGTATAAGCTGTTGCTCTGTAATGGGAGATTCCTCTGTTTCAGGATTTATCGGAGGTTCTTTCTCTTCATCTGTAGCAATCTCTTTATCCTTTTCACTGGGGTCTGTCAATTTTTCAGTGAGTGAAAATTTGCGGGAATATGTTTTATCCACTCCCTGCTCGTTCTAATAGAAAATGACATTTCTTGACACTCTAATTTGTTTAAGGTCTAGCAATCTGTAATTAGTGGAATTTCCATCATAACCCACTAGTATCATGTTCTTAGATTTTGGGTCTACTTTATTACGTTTTACATCTGGGGTAAACATATAGGCTGTAGAACCGAATACTCTGATATGAGGGAGAGTAGGCTTCTTTCTTGTCCATACTTCATACGGGGTCGACTTGGGCATCTATGAAATGTGTTATATTCAAGATGTACACTGATGCATTTACTACTTCAGCCCACAGGTACGTAGGAAGTCTCCTTCCATGGATCATGGACCTTTCCATCTCCATGATGGTCCTCATGTCACGTTCTGAACGTGAATTTTGCTCTGGACTATAGGGGGCTGTCCTTTCTATTTATATTCCATTAATACAAGCAAAACTATGGAAGTTTTCTTTTACATACTCGCCTCCGTTTTCAGCATGTAATTTTTTATGCTGCCATTATATTTATCTTTGACAATATTAAAATAGTTCTTAAAGGCATTAAATGTATCATATTTGTGTTTCAGAAAAGAAATAGCTCTGTAACCAAAACAGTCATCTTTGAATGACACAAAATACCTGGCACCTCCAATTGATGGTTCAGACATCGGTCCACAAAGGTCACTAAACTCTCGTTCACCAACCTGAGCTGACTTATACGTAGACTTTGGAAACGGCAGTTTGTGTTGTTTACCTAAGGCACATGGCTCACAAAATAAATCTTCACTCCCTGATAGATTTAAACCAGATGTTAATTCTTTAAGTGCCATTTATTTAATAGTTTTTATATTTAGATGGCTTAGGCATTCATGTCAAATTCGAAGGTTGGATTCAGATGAAATCAAATTTGATTCAGAAGCGGGAACTGTACTGAAAAACATGTAATATAAGTTGTTGAAACCCCTCAGACCTTCTGCTACTGACTTATTATTATGATAAACTCTTGCTTTATCCTCTTCTTTGATTACTTTCATGCCTTTTTTGGTGAGAACACCTTCTGGAAAAAGTTCCTTCTAAGTCCCGGTACAAACAGTACATTCCCGATTGGAATCGAACAAACCAGTAGTAATCAACTTTTTAATTGGTATGGTACCTATTCCATTAACAGTCAGCTGACGTCACTACCAAGCACTACAGTCTATGGATTTTTCAACCGCTCCAAGGTAGAGAAATATCCTCTGTGCCCTGTCATATGTGAAGAAGCTCCGCTGTCCAATATCCTAGCAACACTATCAGTGATAGAGTCTATGTTATCAAAGGTGTTGAATGCTGAGAAATTACTCTGACTGTTCGAAGACATTTTCTAATTTTTATTTTCAATAGTACAGTTGATATTTGGATTTTTTGGTGCGCGGCAGTCACGAGCATAGTGGTCTTTACCGTGACATTTGTAACACTTGACTTTAGCTTTGTTAAAACTAGTGGTTTTGGAATTATTTTTAGAAAACCCCACACTTTTCATTTCAGTAGCAAGTGCTTGCTCACGTTCTTCCATTGAAGTTAAACTAGCTTCCTCTTCTATCAATCGAGCAGTTAAATTAAATATAGTTTGTTGTTCTTTTGGAATAGAAAACCAACCTTGCCTTACAGCACGTAATTTTCTAGGCAAAGTACCTAGTATCTAGGACATTACTGCGAAATCACTTAAAGTTTCACCAACTGAGCGTACATAACGAGTCAGATATTCCACCATTGCTATATGTTGAGATACTGAGTCCTTAGTATCCATCTGGTAGCTGTGGAACAGCTAGTAAAAAAAAAAGAATTAATAGCATTATATTAAACATACAAATTAACCAAGATGAAAACTTGGTAAACAGCAATTAATAGGTATGCTGTACTCTAATTTTAGCCTCTCTGGCCATTATCTCTTCCTTAAGGATTTACTGACTACAACCATTTTATTGAAAATGTAAGCACTTAATATATTGTAATTGTAAATATTTTTGTTAATCTGCACAATTCATTAAATTTAATGAATTCCCGTCTGGATTTTTTTACAAGTGTTGGTTGGAATTATAATCTTTGTAAATTTATTTAAATTCCATTCTGGAAATATAAATTATAAATTTGTCTTTTACCGATTCCCAGTTTGTAAATGTATTTAATTTGCCTTCTGGAGTTATAAATTGGTTTTTTGTGTGCCTTACGGCCAGTATGGCATATGTCTTGTCCATATGTGTATGTAAATAGATATATATAATTTAAATGTAGGTACTTTTTTTAGATGGAAAACATGAGCCAGTAATGTTATGATAGGCGGACTGTTCGTGTTCCAATAGATGGAGTGCTGGATTGGTATAATAGTTAGCAATTTTAGTAGTAATACTTATCAATGTTGTATGTAAATGTAAAATTAGAAACTTTCTCTGATGTACTATAAATTGAAGACATGTCTATGTGAATAGAAAGAGATTGGAACTTTATTTTTTGTTTATTATATTCACCAATCGAAAATAATTACCTTTGGTATTCTTGTTGATCCCCTTCTGAGAATCAAACTTTATTAATAAAACCTTTAATTTAGTAAGGTTATCAAATTATTTACTAAATAATGACTTTGAACTGAATGCCTCCCCCCACTTGCTGTCAGTGGTGTTGGTGGAGTTGTGGGCTGATCGCCAGCTGTAGCATACTTGAGTGGGTGAGATTGATTCATCGGCTCCAACACTCTTACCTCAACAAGCTCCTTGCATTCCCAAATCTGATCATGAGGCCAATCTAAACAAACTATAAGTTAGTGATTTTTTCAATACAATTTTTACACAATTTTGGGTTATTTGTGTAAAAATACTAGGGCTACTCTCTACCCAACCTATTTATTTACTTTAGCTATTGAGTTTGTTTGATAAAGCTCTAAGCTACTTAGCACTATATTATAATATTGTACGATTGTCCAGGTTGGAACTTCCATCTGAAGCGGTGGTGGGCGTACTTCAAACTGTACTATCTGTCCCAAAGTGATCATTGTGTATCAGAGGACCAAGACCAAATATTGCCTTCCAAAGAGGAAGAGAGGATGGAAGCACCAAAGAAACTAAACCGTGAAGAGGTAGGCAACAAATAATGATAGATCTTACTAAAACTAGTTTTCAACATCAAATATTGGCTTCCCAAGAGAAAGACAGGGTCCATGCATCAAATAAAATAAACCATTTAGGGTTCCAGAAAGCTTATATGTTTACACCTATAACCCATATACCATAGGTCTCCTAAAATATTTAATGGGGCCAATTAGACCTATTTTTATTGTGCTAGATATATGTGACTGGTCACAGGGAAATTGACCTTATCTTCACCTAGGTCAAATTGAGTTATTGGTATCCATGGAAACTACACAAAATTTTGAATAAAATGATACAGAAATGATTAAAATACTCACAAAATTGTAACATTTATAGGCATTTGAAAACGAACGTTTAAAAAAGTGTGTTTTGAGAAAATAAGAGTTAAAGTTTTACATTTTACAAAAGCAAGCACCAAAACAATACTTGCCAAGAGGTACGTCTATTATGGTCCATCCAAATGAAAATTTTGTGACGAGTTTAAACTTTCTTTAGATTTTCATTCTGACTTAAAACCTTTTTTGCTGAAAGGAATAACTAAAAGAATGTTAAAATAAAAAATACTCCGGAGACAGAAAAAAATGGTAACCTTTAATACAACATAATTATAGTATGTTTATCATACATAAATGTTTATAAATTTTCATTATTATTAAGAAGATCATTTAGACCTCATTATTTTTTTCCCTCACACAAGCGTTTTAGTTGTTCTTTTCCTACGTCTCATTTGCTTAGGCGGGGGCTGGGATGGAGTCTCTTGAACCACGTCTTCTTGAGGTTGCTCTTACATTTGCTGTTCATCTTCAGTGGGTGGAGGACCGGAATGTGGACATAGAATGTATTTCCACTCATCTTCACAATATTGACGTATCTTGTCAAAAGGGTACTTCTTTCTTGAATACGCTAATCCATTTGGAGGAATGGCTTCAGACTATTCTGTCAGTGGCTCAATGTCATATGTGGAAAAGAAATTGAATCTTAATATGCAATCCCTTACAATTATAATAATTGTACAAGTGGCAGCAATAATCCAACTACTGAGTCGAGGGTGGCTGCGTTATTAGATAGCTCGTGATCTTAATAAAATCACACATTTGTAGCTGACGATTTCCACATGTCCATCATAGACTCTGCCTTAAAATATGAGTGAAGAATGACCCTGGGCACGGGACGATTCCTGGATAGCTCAGTGGTTAGAGCACTGGCGTACTAAGCCAAGGTCCCGGGTTCGATTTCTGTGTCCAGGTGTCATTTTTCAATTTTCAGAATATGATATCTAGATGGAGTAATCCTCACTAAAAACATAAGTAATATCTTTGGCTATCTGATTCTTAAATACGCAATAATTTACCACCTCGACCAAGAGTGAGTGAATGACCTATCGTAAACCTAGACGATAAGCTTGGACATTGTAGGCACTGGGTTGCATATATAAAATGGGAAAATAACGTGCAATATTTTGACTGTTTTGGGGATCTGATACCTCCACTTGAGCTGGTTCGTTATCTAAATGATAGCAGTGTTATTAGATACAATCATAAACGTTTACAAACGTACGACAGTGAGATTTGAGGACATTTATGTTTGTGTGAAATCAAAAGATTAGATCTTTCATTCAAGTTCTTATCGTTAATAATGATGGGTAATAGTTATGATTTGTGAGCAAACCATTTTCCTACCATCATGTTGGAGGGTAAAGATGATTGGGCTCTTGGTCTTATCAATTTTTTTAAACTTTCAACTATATTCCAAACATCGATTTAAAAAAATAGTAAATCTTATTTAGGGGAAAGAGTCTACGTAGCATTGGAGCATATTATGAATTCAAGGAGTTGGTGCGTTATCTAAAACGAATTTTAGAAGGAATAGAAATTCCAGCTATTGGAAACCAAAACACTTTATGGTGTCATATAACTTACGCAAAGGAGATCGATTTTACATATGAGGAAACGTTTGCCTCTCTATTTAGCTTTGAATAGAAGAGTCTTGAGGCCAATAAGGTGCACATCTATAGATATCCTGTCAATATTTTGAAAGTGAACGTCATCAGAATGAAATGTAGCTTCACCAAAGGAGCGTAGATCAACGGCGAGCCTGCAAAAAGGATTCACGAATTTTTCCCAACAGTTTCACCTGGTTATAAGATTGCGGAGGTGCCTAGGAACGTCAATTACATGCCGATGAGCACGCGTATAGTTGATAGAATTAGCGTGTGGCTGGCGGATTAGAACAGAGATTGTATAAGTTTTCGTGGAAAGACAATCGCAATCCGCTTACATTTAAAACGTAGGCAACGTAATAGGTATATTATACGGCAGGAATAAAACATCGAAGTTCACGAAGCTAACCTACATTAGGAGAAGATTGACGAAAGTGTTAACACCTACAAACAAACGTTTTCTTCAATCTTTAAAATACATCTTGAAAAGATTTGGTGGAAATACTAAGCATCGGTGATAAGGTAGCTTTCAATGAATCTTTAACAAGTGTCGAATATCACGGACACCTGCCCTAGTCTAACAGTTCTTTCAATAATACTAGTGGAATACGTAAGTATATTGTTGGGCGTATGGCCCCAATTTGACCTTTGACCCCGACGATGATTGGTCGTCCCCCTCGCTCTCTGATTGGCTATTGGCTTTCCAACTCCCCTCCCTCTGCTCCCCAGGCAATGGGTTTCCCCGATGACGTCATCGCTCTTTCGCAACCCTGAAGACTGGCACCAGTTTGGCGGCTCGACAAGACAGGAATAAATCGTGACCTTGAAACCGCGAGCTATTAAATGAGTTCATTGACCCTGGCAGTCCTCCCCCTCCCACTTCTATGTGACAATGGGTTATCCTGATGACTGGCACCAATTTGGTGGCTCGACAAGACAAGTCGCCTCGATTTGTGTGACGTAATCATTGCGTGTGATGTCGCAACACTCTCCCCTGAGTTTTATTTGATGACTGGCGCCAGTTTGGCGGCTCTACAAGACAAGTCGAGAGAAGAATAGATCGTGACCTTGAAACCGTGAGCTAGTACATGCGGTTATTGACCCTGGAAACCCTGATCCTTTCCCCGGCAATGGGTTTTCCCTAATGACTGGCACCAGTTTGGCGGCTCGACAAGATAGAAAAGAACATGACCTTGAATTTGACCTCTGACCCGAAGCTTTGTGACATAATCATTGCGTGTTATGTCGCAACACTCCCCCCTGGGGTTTACCTGATGACTGGCGCCAATTTGGTAGCTTGTCAGGACGAGTCGAGACAGGAATAGATCGTGACCTTGAAACCGCGAGCTGGCTCATTGACCTTGGCAAACCTCTCCCTGGAATGGGTTTTCCCGATGGCGTCATCGCAATGCCACAACCCCTCTCTCCAAACCCCTTCCCAATCTATGTGGTAATGGGTTTTTCCCGGTGACTCACACCTGGCGCAAGTTTGGCGGCTTGAAAAGAGAGAAATAGAACACGACCTTGAATGATGTCACAATGGATTCTTCCTTGCTTACTGGTGCTAGTTTGGCGGTTCGACAAGACAAGCCAAATGCATGGTCAGTGAATTTTAAAAACTTTTGAACCACCTTTTTCATCTTTTAGGGGTTGATGAATTTCACAAAATTTGGTACTATCTCTGGTCTAGGGACAAAAAGGTACCTTTAGTAAAAATTTCAAATGTCCATGTTTGAAACCATTAAGATCTTCTAACAAAACCACAAACTCCCCCACCTAATTTATTGTCTCTACAAGCAAAATTGGCCATGTAGTTTTGAATTTTAAGCAATAATGTCTCATCCCCGTATATCCACACTCGTGTTAATATTATTAAATCAATATTTAGTTTAATATAAGAGCGAAAACATAATAAGTCCTCAAACTTGAACTTTATACTTCTAATATTTGGATATATTATTTTTAAATAGCAGTTGAAATGGACTATTTGGTCGAAATTAACTGTAGATAAATGTTTTCAATAGATGATTCTTCTCTAATATCAGTTTTGGTACCTACTAAGTGAGAAATAATGTTTTAATAAATATGAAACTACAAACTAGTTTAGTTGTATAGTATTAGCTAGTTTCCATATAATTAAGGCTAATAACTAGGCCTAACTCAATAAATAAATGGTATGGTGCACCCCACAGATTTTCTCTCTCCTTTATCTAAAATCGGAAACATTTATTTAAAACTCGCAAGAGTTGTGAACCCAGATAATATACATTTTTGCAGAAACATGATGGAAAAAAAGAGCATTATATTCCACAAAGAGGCATAAATGAAAGAAACGTATTGTTAATTTTTCGTATTTTACTTATTTTACATATTTTCATCAATAAGCATAATAATAAAATCCTGTTTTCCGAGACCTCAATTAAAAAAGAAATTACCAATAGCTCGGAAGCTAGGGACTATTCAAGAATTACGTAAGGATTTTTTTTGGGGGGTCAGTAATTTCTTTCGTTTTCGTGGGGGTGGGCAGAATCCAACTTAACTAAGAATTTTATCAATGTTTATAGTGAGATAAAATCTAAAAAACACTTCTACAGACGCGTGGTCAAAAAGGTTACACCTAGCGATGACAGAAGGCGCTGAAGCGTAGCCTATAGACGTACACAGCTATACATAACTATAGAATGTCATTTATTTATGATATGTTACACCTAATTTTACTGCGATAAGTATTCTATAATTTCACATCACCAATCCTATTGTCTAAAATAATATAATTTACCAAATCGTAAGAAAATTACGTAAGATCGGTAAGGGGAGAAGGGGGAACGAAAAATCTTACGATCCTTTAAGTAGGGAGATTTGGGAAAAAAGGGGGGGTCGAAATAATGAAAAAAACATCCTTACGTAATTTATGGACAGCCCCCTATGGGTTCTATAAAGATATATTTCAAGTAAAAGTTTTTTTTTTAATTTTAATTTTGTTACAACCTTACAACAATGAGTTATTTCGTGTCTCAAATACTTGCAAATATATGATTAAAATTGGCAATATCTGCATATGTAAATTACCCTTAAAATTATGTTCATGGAATGATTAGAACGGCCATTTAGTTTATAATGATAAACAATGCCCAGATACGAAATTTAATAAAAATCGTTACAACGGATTTTGAGATAACTTGTTTTCTCTATTTTTTACCTTAATAAACTACCCTCAATTTTAGGGTAGATATCAAACTCCAAAAACTCCTCTGGAGAACCTTATTTAAACCATATATACTAAGTTTTAGCCTGATCAGTTAAATGGTGTTTTCTCTAGGCCTAGATATAGACACTAGACACACAGGCAGACGGCATCGCAAAAAATACCTTTTCGGTTTCGGAGGTTGACAGTTATCAAAATTTGGACTTTTTTACGAGCAAAGTACTTTTCTCTTCAAGGTGTCGAGAGAAAGTAAACATTATCTATTTAAGTAAAGATGAGCACAAATCATAGTCTTATACACTTCAATGGTGTAGACACATTTCTATACATTCTTAAAACTACTTTCAACTAAAGGCTTAATGGCACTTTGGAGTAAAATAATCACAATTTAATAAGCAAAGAGTAGTAAATATTACTTTGGCCACTTATGTAAGTTTTTGAGTTCATACAGTCATAATGTCACATTATTTGAATATTGTATTTATTTTTAACATCAACTATAGTTATATAGTCTTATGAAGAATGTTTAGTTAGATACCGGTATATATTTGAGCTTTACACACTTTAACAGCTAAAGTGTTTTATTGAACCATACTTCCTATCCAAGCCTACTATTTAAAAGCCAAAGTTGTTAACCTAAAGCTTAAGCCAAACAGCAGGTTTTGTTTGTAAAACAATCACAACTATTCAACATTAAAACTACATTATTTCAACGTTTCAAAATTGAACACGCTACAAATATAGCTTTTGAGACAAGAATATAGATTCATAGATATATGTCAAAACAGTTAATTTATTACATTTAATTGGGATCAAATTCAGCTAAAAGTCACAAGTACTCAACTCTCCAAAGTTCACTCAACGAGATGAGATTATTGGTGTAATACGTTCCATATTTTCTGCGTCGGTTTACCCTAAACATTAAATATTCTCCTTTGCAGTCCACAGCAAGTTATTGTGGAGTCTAACTTTAAGGAGGTGGCTTTGTGCAAAATAGCTTGTGCTTCTTGAATTGCTTAGACCAATGAGGGTATATTATCCTTATTTTTTCAATGCCTTTCCTAACATGTTATGTACAATAGCTTCTTTGTGTTGCACATAAGGAAATTGGGTAGTAAATGTTTCTAGGATATGTGTGTGAACATATCTGTATGAGATTTGAGATTCCCTAAGTCATCATGCCCTTTATTGAGATATGCTATATGAAAAATCAGATATTCATGTCATGACTCCATGTTGGCATCACATTTTGTTAATGCATTCATGCAGAGCTTACAGTGAAATTTCCATTCTATCTTGTATGCAAATATAGCCAGCAACATATTTTAAATATCGAACGGTAAAACCAATAAGTATCTAATCTTAATTTGTGATGATAAAATAACGTTAAAATTGTCTGCGTATAGTTTCATATTCATTAGTTCCTATTTAAAAATCATTCATTTAATAACAAAATATGTTAGTAGTAAATAGGAAAGCATTTTGAGATACCTTTTTTTTTGTATCTCACGTATCAAAATAATATTTATGTAGCCTACAATCGGTTTACACTGAAAGGTGACATCAATACTTTAATGGACTAAACTTGCCTATAGACGTATTTTATAAGCCACAATGCTACATTATAGTCTATAATAATAAAAGGAAGTGTTTGTCTGTGTGTGTGTGTGTGTGTTTGTTTGTGTGCGATGCCCAGCCAAATCTACGGCACGCAGAAATCTGAAATTTTTAACATTGGTAGACGGAAGGGAGTCCGAATGCACCTCAAAGCAGGGTTTTTAAATTTTCAATTATCTTTTTAATTAGGATATTTTAAACAAATTTTTGAAGAAAATATTTTTTATCTGTTTTAGAATTATGTTTCAGAGATACGGACACCATGGGGGGGTAGGAAGGGGGTGCTTATATAATACTTAAACCACAGTTGGTCACGGGCAACGCCGTGCGGGATTGCTAGTAATTCATAAAAGAAAGTTTGTTTACTTTTAAGATAAATGGAGTGTAGGATATATAATATGTTGAAAAATGTCTTCAATAAACTGTACATAATTGTATCTATACGTATGAGCCCTATAATCTTAATTACAATTTCAAACTGATTTAACTTTTATTAACAAACAGAACCCCCTTTCAAGGTCGAATGATAAGGCAGGATTCACAAACAAATGGCCCACGAGACATAGCTGACTGGCCCATTTGTCTGCAATATCTTTATATTACTATCCGGCCTGCATCCATGTACTCACACAAAATACAATAGTTTAACTTTAGTGTTTATTACGTAATTTTAAATAACAG